>JAEIFV010000761.1:0-133121 GCA_018904265.1 Lordiphosa collinella
CTGGTTTTGAGTGATTTTTATTCCATTCAAAAACACTGCAAATTGGAAATATTTAAAAATACGTCCTCTCTAGCTCGTTCGGGAAATTGAAAATCGTCAAAAGTCCCTTTTTGAGAACAATGCTTTTTGATGTGGCATACGTAATGCTAATGCTGGGTTTATACTGCGTCACAGAGTGTCACGCTGTGACATTGAGACACTGAAATGTGACACTCTGTGACGCAGTATAAAGCCCAGCATAAGTCTTGTATTACTCTTTTAACAAATATTTATGCTCAAATTTCGTCGGTTTGCTGATCAATCAGGTTAGCGTAGAATGCCTATTTTATAAGAAATTTAAAAGTATTATGTTAATGCGACCACAAGAACGCTATCCCATTTGACGGATACTTTTTCGACCTTTTTTTTTATCGAAAACGTGTCCAATTTTTGTCCGAAAAAGTATTACCTGTAGTTCAGTTTGTGGCACCAAACGTAAGTTCTCGATACACGTTTTCGGAACCGTTTTCGGATCGAAAACTGAATCTGTTCCGTTTGAAACCCGCATCTCTAAGGAAAAACGGATTTCGAATTTTAGAGAAACTATCGTAATAACTGATGTCCGTTTGAAACCCGCCTCTCTAAGGAAAAGCGGACTTTGATTTTAAGAGAAACTATCGTAATTCTCGTAGGTCCGGATACATACGCAATTTTCTGATCCGATAGTATCGATAGTGGGTCTCTACAATCGATGGTTGGCTTAATTCACAACTATTGATAGTGCTATCGATGGTTCTCACAACACTAGTTTATTGTTCAATAGTGTAAATTTTGTGCGAAATTTATTCACAAGATTCCGAATAGCCGCCTTAGAAGATCGCCCAATAATAATCTGCAAGCGTTTTTCGTTTGTAAGTCGATTTATGGTTAAATTATAGAACAAACTGAACATGTTTGACCATGTTACATGTGACACGAAAACAGCTGAGCTGCCAAAAATAGTGTTGTCAAGCAGAAAGTTGCTAAAAAATCACGCTTTATATGATTATTGAAACTTAACTTGGGGACTTAACCTATGCCCAAGTCATCTGTTCTAATGGATTGTCATCAATCGTCGAGCATTTACATTTACAGCGTTTAAGACAGAGATTTAAGTTATAGTTAGACATGAGAGATGTCGTTAATAAAAAGATTAGTAAGGTTAAGGTCCCAGAAAATGCGTTGATGGGATTTGAAAGTGCCGTACTGAAACGGACTCCTTAAAAACGGTCCATTAAATAAACCTTAATCCAATTAAGAAGGTTCGGAGGAAACCTAAACAAATACAATTTATGTAGGAGGAGACTGAGTCAAAAGCCTTGCTGAAGTCTGTATAAATTACAACAGTTTGCAGTTTGTTAAACTATATATAAAGAGAGAGAGAGAGAGAGCGGTAGACTATATAAAGAAAGCTTTGAAAAAAGAGCACAAGAACTCAGTTTTAAGTTCATCTGTAATTTTCCCCCACCTTGGGATCAAATTTAAGAACCTTTTACTTTACATTTTAACTCTGTAGATTAAGCCGTTTGGCCTGAGCGTTGCTTAAGTCAGTCAGTCGGGCTAAGAAATTGAAGTTGTAGCATTTTGGCTAGTGTCCCATCCTCCAGTTGTTCCCAACCTCCGAAACACGTTTATTAAACTGTCAAAAAAAAATATTAAATATTAAAAAACCTTTATCAAAGTGTGCTTAATGGCCAACCCTTAAAATAGAAACTTACACACAATAAACTCCCATGGGTTTCCATCCCTGGATATAAATTTAAAGTAAATCCATTTACAAATTAAACTTTAAAATTAATAATGATGTGGTTTTATCTTGGTTTCCCTCTCCTCTACACAGGTAGACCATTATACGAACATGTTGCACAACAATGCTCCTTGGCTACCACCTCATCAGCCGCCGCCGACGGCACAGCCTCCGCAGCAGCAACAACAACCACAACAACAGCAGCAGCAGCAGCAGGTGGCTCCTCAACAGCCACAGCAGCCACAACTTTATGCCAATCCAATGTACCCGCAGCAGCAACATCAGCCACAAGCTCCGTTTTGGCCAGAGGAGCAGCAAATGCATCATTCCCCTCCGCAAGCTCAAGCTCCAGTTCCACCTCAGCAGCAGCAGGCGCTAAATTATAACAACTATTTTGTGGCTCAACCTAATCCACAGCAGCAACAGCATCCGCAGCAACAGCAACCGCAGCAACATCCTCAGCAGCAGCAACAGCAACATCCTCAGCAGCAGCAACAGCAACATCCTCAGCAGCAGCAACATCCTCAGCAGCAACAGCAGTTGTTCTATCAGCCTCAGCCACCTGTTGCTGCTATTAATCCTCCTACTGAAGCTTCACATTTGCAGTCCCTGGATTCGTTTGATAATAACAATAGCGGCAGCAAGAATGATGGCTGGGGCGATTGGGGTGATTGGAATGAAAGTGCCAACAACAACAACAATAGCCTAAGCCAGCATCATCATCATGAATCACTGCTCGAGCCTACTAGCATGGTGGAGGATGCTTTTAATGTGCATTCCCAAGGCAGTTGGCAAGCATTTGGCCACAACAACAACATTGCAGTGCAGCCACTGCCGGTGGAACTGGCCCAGGAGCCAGAACTACTTGATGCCATTGTGCCACCGCGTGCCTTTCAAAATCAACCAGGATTAGCTGTGGAGGGTTCAGTTGCTTTGGCACCACCTCTTATGTTGCCGGAAAGTGTGGCCATTGGTGGTAATCCCTTTAAACGTTCCATGGGTCCCAGCAGAAGAGTGAATATACTGGCGGCACCTGAAGGAGCAGCACCACCACCACCGCCACCAGCAGCAGTAGTAGCAGCACCTCTGGCTCCCGTTCCCGCTCCCTATAGCCAGCTTTTGATACCACCGCCACCTGTAGAGCCCCTTCAACCGGATCTAAGTGCAACAGATTTGATTTATGAGAATCAAGAGGTTTTAATGGCCGCACCCAATGACGAACGTGCTCAATATTTGCAGACCAGCCACCTATCCGAGCAACAGCCCGAAGAGGAGGATGATGGTGAGGCCAACTGGGAGGCAGATAGCCTGTCCCCGCCGCCAGGACTTTCACGTTTGGTCCTAGGACAGCCAGAGCTGGAGCAGCAGCGTCTGGTGACCGGTACAGAGCAGCCATCTTCACTTACCACCGTGGCTCAGGCTTTGCACATGGAGGAGAGACAAGCCGATGGCGAAGATACCTCAGAGGGGGAGCAAACGCCTGCGCTGACCCCGCCACGTCGTGTCGTCACCGGAGTGGAGACCACTGCGGTTTCTCTAAGAGAGCAGCGTGAGGTGGTGTTGGATGGTGAGAATTTGGAGGATCAGGAGGCAGCACCACTGCCAAGTTTACCCACTGCACCCGCGGGAGCCGCTCCAGAGCTCATAATGCCCGTTGAATCAGAGGTTAATGCTGCACCCACGCCGCCCGTGGCCTCCAGTTCCACGCATCAAAAAGAAAAGAAGCGTTCCACGCCACAACCACAACAGCTACCACAAGTGCGTGCCAAGCCGCGTGCTAATCCCTCCCTAGAACTAGAGTCGGAGGATGAGTCCGATGAGCTGCTGCAGCTTAGCGAACGAGAACGGGAACGAGATCGTAGACGGGATCGCGATCAGAACGAGGAGCGACGTGGCGCAAGACGTGGTCATTACAATAACTACGATGGCGAAACGGAGGATTCGGTAAGACATGGTGATAGCAAAACCTCGCGACGCAGTCATGGACAACGTCACCGCGCCCCAGAACCGGAACAGCAGGAAAGGGAACGCAAGTGGCGTCGACGTTCACAGAAATATCACAGTGGAGGCGAGGATCAGGAACGCTATGAGCCCTCCAGCAGGCGAGGAGGCTATGGCAACCACAGCAACTATGAGTCGGATGGCAACGATCTCGAAATGGAAGGTGGGGAACTGGGTGTGGATGGTGGTTCCAGCAAGACCAGTCGCCAGAGACGCAGTGGCCATGCGGCAGAAGATGATTACGAAGATTATGAACATGGACAGCGAGGTGGTGGATCAGGAGCTCACCATCATCGTCGTGGCAAGCCGCAGGAAAAGTCCACGCGCTCGGGACGTCGCAGTCATGAGGGCAATGAACGCTCACGCGGCGGCGGCGGCAGCGGTCGCTTGGATGACAGCACCTTGGAGCGTGAGCGAAGACGTCGCCATCAGGATCAACGACACTGGGATGGCTATGAGGAATATAGACGCAAATCCTCCCGCAACAGTGACCTGGAGAAGGAGCGTACCAACGGTGGTGGTGGCCCAGCAGGCCCTAGCACCGCCGGTGTCAGCAAACGTCGCAACTTTGATCAATTTGGCAATCCAGCCGCCGCCTACGATCCCTATGGCATGTACGAACAGATGTCCCGCAATCCTCATGCCTATGCCGATATGTATGCCAAGTTTTATGGTCAAATGATTAACTCCATGACGGCGGCTGTCAATGCAGCGGCCAAAGTGGGTGGTGGTGCCCCAGCTGCTGTACCGCCACATCTTCATGGTCATAATGCTGGTTTGGAGGCCAGTGTCACCGCTGTGGGAAATGAGGCTGCTTTAATGAGAGAACGAGAGCGGTAAGTGGAAACAAAAGAAGCCTTCTTTAACCTTCCTCTCAAACCCAAAGGTCTTGCAGTAGTGGTTAACTTAAATCCCACAGAATGTCCAAACCCAAGTCTAAAATTTAACCATTTACCCTACAGTAACTCTAGGCTGTAATGAACCAACAAAACAAGCAAAAACCATTAAAACCGCAAAATGTTTTGAGTAAGATTGTGCTGAAAAGGTACGTGCAAACGTGTCACTCCGAGATCGTGATCCTAGCGTGTTTCATTAGTGAAAAAGACAGACAGCTTGAATTTAAGTCATGCAACATTCACGACTCCAAATCAAAACTTCAAAACCATTAAACTCCATTTACATCGGTTTGCATCTCTGCAATATACACACATGCATTAAAAAGCCACCAATTCACACACAAATGAACATTAATTCACGGAAGTCGATATCATTTATACTAACATTTACCGTTCTAGGTTTGCATTTCAGCCAAGCATCTCTATGCTTTGCTTTTAAATGCGGCTTTATGTTTGTCGAGTTGCCACTGGTCTTTATAGTTTTATTACACAAATTTGCACAATTTTTGTACGCCAAACCGATCGCTGCAAGAAAAAATCGCCAAAAATAGTCAATATCCTATATATCGCCTAGGAAAAATATTCGATAACGGTATATCGTAGTTTTGGACAAAACTATCGATATTATTTCCAGCATCCCCACTATAAATCGATAAGCGCCAGTGGAACTTCTATAGTTCCTAAAACTAATTCCAAAAGGAATTTCACGTGAGATTCAGAACACGAAAATGAAATAGTTTGATGCGGAATTCCTTTTGAAAAGTAAGTGGAATTGAGAACTTGGCTGTATATTTTGGAAGTCTGATCCCTCTGCGCGAAAATATCGTATGTGTCATTTTTTACGAAATTGACATTTTGATGCAAATTAGTCCTATATCCACTTACTCAACACCTGGTAAAATATTATAGCGATAATTGCTACGGTTACGGAGATATCACAGAATCAATTTGATCGAAAGTTCCAGTGCCAGTGCAACGAAAAGTAGAAAAAATATTTGGCACATCCGATAATTTCTCGCTATTTGATATATCGGTAAGATTCTAAATGTGGAATATGCAGAAATAGGTCCAATCTAACAAATTATTCGTGTACAGAACTTATTTTGGTCCATCGCAATACACCGGTCTACTATCTTTCGACAACCACAAAAGTATATATATTCTTGATCAGCATGACGAGCTGAGTTCATTTAGCCTTGTCCGTCTGTCTGTTTCTATGCTATCTCCTCCGTCAGTTTTAAAGCTATCCTCGCCAAACTTTGTACGAAGTCGTTTGGTACAAATACGCTGCACATTTGTCGGAACCGGCCGGATCGGATGACTATAGCATATAGCTGCCATTGGAACGATCGGTTGAAAAACTAGTCTTAAAGAGAAAAACTTTTTTGTTTTTAATGGAAACGCCTCCAAAGTACGTATTTCTTAGTTTACTATCCTTTCCCATGATTTCACTAAGTTTGGTCGAAATCGGATGACTATAGCTATCATATCGGTCGAAAACTAGTTCTAGGAAAAACTTTTGTTTTTAATGAAAACGTCCTTTTTATTGGCATACCTTATTTATATACTTTGGACACATTTCTACAAAGTTTTATCAAAATCGGATGACTATAGCATATAGCTGCCATAGGAACGATCGGTCGAAAAACTAGTTCTAGTGAGAAAAACTTTTTTGTTTTTAATGAAAACGTCCTTATCATTGGCATACACTTATTTTATATACTTTTACACAATTCTTTCAAAGTTTGGTCGAAATCGGATGACTATAGCATATAGCTGCAGTATGAATGATCGGTCGAAAAAGAAGTTCTAGTGAGAAAAACTTTTTTGTTTTAAATGGGATCGCCTCCAAATTTCAGTGTATTATGCTTTTCCATGATTTCACCAAGTTTAATCGAAATCAGACATCTTTATAGTATAGATCCCATAGAAAAGTAATGTCCAAAAAGTAGTCTTAGAAAAACTTTTTTGTTTTCAATGGAAGCTGAACAAAACTTCGGCCGAACCGGGAAACCCTATTTTTTTTTTCTTATAAGAAGCAAAACGATATTTTATTTAAGGTTACAGATCAACAGTATAAATCAAATACTCGATTTTGTGGGTTTTAAGATTCATGCTACAAGAAACCGAAATCTAATTATGTAAATGATGAAATTCAAAATAACATTAAGAGATTACTGTATAAAGTTTATCTGGAATTAAGAAATTTTGGACAAATATATCGAGCTTTTCATATTTAAGAAAGCTTTGCAGCTTTCCCCGTTCGTCGTGCTTGAATCGTGCGTGACGCTAAAGTGATGTTTATTACGCGAAGCGGTCGTGTCTGGAAAGAAAATTCGCTCACGTGCTTACCTCTATTTTTAGTGAAAGCGTCCAAAGTAGCTAAGATTTTGGTTCAAAACATCGTTTGTGTTGGTTCATTTTAGCCTTAATTAACTGTATCTTTAATTGAGAACCTTTCTTTCTCTCTCTCTCTGCAAGCCTGTGGGTTTTAACCTTCAGTGAGCCGAAGATGAATTTTTCTCTAACTTTGTTGACTTTGTAGTTTTCGTTTAACAGTTGTTGTTTGTTTTTAACTCCCTGGGCATGTAGAGTCACTCACCCCATACACTTTCACTCTCTCTCTCTCTGTGTTAAGCTCTCTTTCTCTTGTTCTTTGCCGTAGAATTGTTCACAACAACAAACAAATGTTTGAATTAACTGTGTTTGCTAACATTTTGGTCCCACCTCTTTACCTACTCCCCCGTCCCCTGAAATTGTACTAAAACTGCTAATTGTAGTTGAGAGAGGTCGTCTCCTCTGTGTGTTAGTGCGTGCGTGTGTGTTCCCGTTTCCACTCTCGCTTGCTCTCGCTGAGGCTTTTAGTTTTTGTACCCTCTCCCCCCCTCCAACACCACCATGTAAATGACACCTTGTCTACTAAATATAATCCAACAATTATTTGTTTTCGTTTCTAACCTACAAACAAACAATTAAAATCAAAACCAAAAATATCGAACCACACACGAAACGCCTTGTGCTTCCCCACTTCTTTAGGTATACACACGCATACATAACCCAAGCCAATGAATTCCATCGTCATCATTACAACTTCAACTACACGGATCTGCTTAACTCCAGCCTGATCGATGATAGCGCCAGTCTCTATGGCAGCGAGTCCCATCACAGCAACAGTCGACGCTTGGCCATGGCCACGGGCTATGGTTTAACCAGCGCCCGATCCCTCAGCAATCTCAGCAATGGAGATGGAGGCAATGGACGTAATTCACGATGCGGCGGCGGCGGCGGCTATGCTGGCTCCGAATGCGGTCTTGATATCAGGTGGTCTTCCAACACATACAACAACAAATATCAACTCTGCAGTCTGTCAAATTCTAAATTTACTCCTCCACATCAAATGCTCTTGCTCTCGCTCTCTGTTTCTGTCTGTCACAAGTGTCCTTTCAATCCCAAACCCAGAATTTCCTCCTACCCCAAGCAAATGTCTTTCGCTTTATCTACTGATCTGTGATCCCTTTCTAACTATATACAACTATGCTTTGGTTGCCAGGCTACTTCTATAGGTATTGCGTGGGTTAAGTGAAATTTACAGAATTTTATTTGTTAATATTTTTGAATAGAAGGCGTTTTTGTACCGAACTATTACAGTTTATATCCTTTTGAACTTAAATCCAAACCAATTCATCTCTATTTGGGTAAACATTAGGTTCAAAAATATCTTGTGCGATTCACAATCAAAAACTTAAACCGGGTCTTGGCTCAAAAGAGCAAAAAGCCCGGTTATTCATTTCAGTGGCAGTCCAGCGGTCGACGAGGGCAGGTCAGAGCTGGGTTGCGTTTTTGATCTAAAGCAGCGGCGAGCTCAAAATCTGAGTTTGGGAGCAGTCCAACGACAATAAAAGAAACGACAGCCCTTTTCAGCGAGGCTTGAGTTGAGCAGCAGTCCAAACATCTAACTGTATTTTGCTTTTGCACCCATCTGATTGAGTGAATCTTCTTGCTTGAATGTTGTTGATTTAACTCCCATCGAAACGGAGCAATGGCTTTTGCGACTGACAGGAGCCAGTTGCCGAAAATAAGCTCTAAGAGCAATGGGAGCAAAGGCGTGCCCCCACCACTTAAATGCACCCAAAAAATCAAGGCTGCAAACCGGTACGGTTTTTTCTATCCTTCGAACTTGAATATGAAACGAACACGAACCGGCAACCCCCTCTAATTGAAAAAAGGCATTTCGAACCAAAAATTTTCCAATGGGTAATGTTCGAAAACTATTAGTTTGAGGTTTTTAATAGAAGTTTTTGGCTTGAGGCCTTTTTACAAAATAATATTCAGAATTTGGTTACTTTTGATCAGACAAAACAAGTATTAAGAATCTAAGAACTAAGACTTCAGTCAATGATTCTGATAACATACAGCAATAGCTTTAGCCCGGCTACATTGATACGATACTTATCAAGATGATTGATTTAGTTGAATCTCTATTGAAACACTTAAAATAAGCGTTAAAAACGCGCAGATAATTTTCGTCATCTTCATCGTAAAAATGAAATTTCTTTCGTAACTTTTCGAGTCTGTCGAAACATTTGAACATATAACTACAAAAATTATAGAAATTTTAAAATTTTGTTTAGGACAAACGAATTTATAGGTTCGGAACAGGTCCAAGTTCTGAAATTTTCTCGGCTTGGATTGGCTTAAGGATCCGTTCAGAGTTAAAAAAAGATTCTATTTAAATTTCTTGAAATTCCAACCGAAGAAAAGCGTTTGCATTGTACTAGATACGTCAGTGCATCATCTACTAAAAAAGCGTTATACTCGGATGGGACCAAGTTGGAAATATTTCGACTTAAAGAAGGGTAATTGAGCTAAAGTTAACCAGAGATTTGCAAGACCACTCGCTTTAGGAGCGTTTACGGTGTGACACATATCCGAAATATGCCGCCAAATCACATACACTTATTGCCGTATTACTATTTTTGTGTCTCTCTCTTTCGCAGCTTCTAGTTAGCCCAATTTGTTGGATAAACTTACAAATTACAAAGTAAATTTTAAGTTTACCTCACACAAAGCAGCTATCTAGATTTAAGATTATGATAGGTTGGGCGCTCAAGCCCAATTTACACGACCTGATAGCTCAGCTGAGTTTTCGTTAGACCTAACGAAGCTCAACTGCCTGAGAAGCTCAGTTGAGTCAGTTACAGACTGAGGCAAACATATGACCGCTCAGCTGAGCGGTAGGGTCAATTAGAACCGGTTCTATTTCACCTGATCGCTCAGCTGAGTAACACGGCTGACAGAAACTCTAACAAAAACTCATCTGAGTGATCAGGTCGTGTAAATTGGGCTTAAGTGTTTTGGGTTATCGTTTGTCAAATTTATTAATTCTACTTTGACCGCGACACCCATGTTTCTTTCGGCTTTCGGGGAACACATTTGTTTGTATAATTCGTTTTACTCTCGCTCTCTTTTTAACGAACTCTAGTAACGATAAGCGCAGTTAAATGGTGCTTGTAATATTTAGAGAGAGGTTTTATTCAGGCAACATACAAATTTTATGCACTGTCTGCTCGCATAAGTTTAAGAAATAATAAACACGAGTAACGCCTGGGTATCCCATTGTCAACGTACTAGCAAAGCCTAGATACGTCATGAGTAGAGAAAAGACTGCATACATTATCAAGTATGAATGCAATACATTAGTATCTCTGAAGTAAACCACGCTTACTTATGTCCATATTGAAAGGATCAGGGTCTATTCCACCATTCAAGTATACCAAATAGTTTAAATCAAATAAGGTGTGTTTCATATTTATACTAGTACCAAATCTGTCTTCAAATGCTAAGCAAGCTTTAAAAGAAACGTTAAGTGTTGAAGTAATTGGTCGTACAAGAAGGTATAATCACCACTTTCTTGAGCAATCTATCAAATTATAGAACAAAAATGCATTTCTGGGCGTAAATCAAAAACTATCCAATCGGAATAACCGTCAAATTTTACAGAAAGCGACGAATTCAACAGCGTCCTGCAGCCGATTCGCTGCTCTAGATCCACTCCCATTAGCAAAACGACAGTTAAGCGAACTTTAGATCTTATCACTTAAACATATCACATATAATGTCATGCCTGCGACCCCTTCGAAAAGTTTCAACACGTTTCGGGACTACTCGGTATTGTGGTTACACTACTTCTTACTTAGTCAGCTAGTATTATTATATATTTAAGTTATTTTCTTATGAAAAGAAATTCAATTCAGATGGTCCAAATAGAATGCGAAGTTATAGGAGAGATTTGAGAGAGGACCTCCTTACTTTATCAATAAGGTATTTTATGGGTAGCATTTGCAAGATGTGACACTCTGGAACTGCGATTTGTAAGCTCAGGAATAAACAGTTCTGAATATGTGTTTGTGTTCGAACGAAGAATTTGTCCATTCCTGCAATAAAACAGGGAAAGGTAGTTCATTATAATGCAGCCTTATGTTTGGTAAAGATCTGGATCAAAAATCTTCAACTGTTTGTAAAGCTTAAATGGTTAGTTTAATTAGCTAGTCATTGATAGTTGTCTCTAAGCCAGGGGCCGGCACGTCGCTATCTACTGGGCATAGGCAAACTCTCAAAGACAGCGCTGCCGTTACACAGACAGTATAAGATCGTCGAAGAGCAAAGTGAATAAGGTTTGGTACTGCTCTCAAATTCAATCATCATGGAGTGTCATATTTTACTGTCCTATCTTTTGCTGTGGATGCGCACACATACCAATGTGTGATAGTGTTTTACTTCTCTCGCATCTTCGCTCCAGCTGTACACACATCTCATTTCATTCCATTTTTAAAAGGGACTTCTTCGGCTGTTCTGCTTACTTTACTCTACCTGCCCATTTTCCCTGACCTTTGCCCTTCTTCAAAGAACTTGAATTTTTGGCCGCATGCAGTGACAAGTTTTAACTTTATTTTTTTTTTTTTTTTGCATGACATTTCCATTCTAGATTTCTTATGTCCATTCTTATATTTGATTCACTAATCAAATACTGTTTTTCCACAGAGCTGGCGTTCCCAACAGCAGTTTTGGGGCTGCCTCTGTGTCCGAGATTCAGAATGCTGCGCCTTATGTGGCGCCAACAACAACTACAACGTCATCAGCGACGACAGCTGTGGCTCGTCCGCCCAGACGACGCACCCCGCTTCTTTTAATCGACCCCATTTGGTGGCCTCCTATGCCATGAGTCTGCTGTTGAAGGTTAAACCCAAGTATGCGGGACGTGGTCGTCTGCGCAATGATGTGGAGGTGGCCGCACCACGCATTAAGGATGCCACAAGTAGCCTGCTTCGCTCGTATCCGGGTCCATTGCAGGGACGCAAATTGCACAAGGATAAGATTATTAGTTTCTGTAAGGAGCAGATACGTTTGGGTCCCACCCGTGGCTGTACGCTGCTGTATGCTACCCAAAAGAAGCCGCAGGGCACAGTGGAAAAGTATCGTGCATCGCATGCTTTGATGTGGCATCTATTGATACTGCTGTTGAGGCAGAATGGGGTGAGTGGAATTGTAGAGCAGCAACTTGACTGGTTGACTGGTTTTAATGCTTGTGTTTTTGGTTTCAGTACATTGCGGATACGGATGTGGGTGACTTGTTGTTGGAGAATCAACAGGAGTATCCCTATGCTCCACCTGAAGTCGATGCTGAGAACGTGGAGGCAGAATCAGAGACAGCGGCTGAGGTTAAGACCGAAGACTCGGAAGAGGAAGCTGTTAGTGAGACAGCTGCTTCAACTGCCCAGGAGGAGGCCGCTGCTGCTGCTGCTGGTGCCTCCCCTGCTGCAGCCATGTCCGAGCAGGCAGCCACTGATAAATTCCGTAGCTATGTTCTACGCGGTAATGTGGAGGAGGCCCTCCAATGGGCCACCGATAATAATCTGTGGACGCATGCCTTTTTCTTGGCTTTATATGAGGATCGCTATGCTCTGACCGATGTGGCCCAGAAGTTTCTCAATCGAGCCATCAAGGCCAATGATCCGCTGCAGACGCTCTACCAAATGAAGAGCTGTCACACTCCGGCCTGTGTTAGCCAGCTAAGGGATGAGCAATGGGGCGACTGGCGTTCCCATCTCTCCATACTGGTGACAAACAAGTCACGCCAGCCGGAATACGATCGCAGCTCGGTGGTGGCTCTGGGTGATACGCTGTTTCAACGTGGCGACATCTATGCGGCACATTTCTGTTATCTGGTGGCCCAGGAGGAGTTCGGACGCTACGATAGCTCAGCCACCGAGCAGACCACACTCACAGCCAATGTGCCTAGGTAAGATTTGGGCAGGGTTTCTCTCAATCAAACTGAAATCATTCTCTTGCAGACTCATCCTATTGGGCGCCTCACACTACAAGCACTTCAATGAGTTTGCCAGCAATGAGGCCATCATTATGACCGAGATCTATGAGTATGCCCGCTCACTGTTCGATCAGAAGTTTAGCATAGCCAATTTCCAGCATTACAAGTTTCTGTTGGCCACCCGCATCCTAGACTATGGTCAGCATTTCCGTTGTACCAACTATTTAGAGCAGATTGCCAAACATATTGAGCTCAAACCGGAGTTCTATGATGGCGATTTTATACAAAGGGTGAGTGGAAAGGCAACCATTCTATAAGATAAAGTGAAAATAATGCGTCATCCCTCTGTAGGTTTGCAGTCTGGCTGAACGCTTGCGGTATCATGATCCCATACTGATCAATCGGGTGTCCTTTGCCAGTCCACCAAATGCCACCAATGGAGGCAAATCAGACAGCTCTGCCCCCGAGGAGAAAGCCTGGCTGCGTCAGCTACGTGCCTTGGCTGATGTGGTACTTATCTCTGAAGCACCCATTTAAGAACCACTTCTTCAACAGTTGTTTCTACTTCTTTTTGTAGCCACTTCAGCAAGAGCAACTGCAACTGCAGCAGCAACAACAAATACAGCAGCAACAGAGCGACATTGACCAACAATTTGCGGAGGTGAACAAACAATTCCGTGAACTCAATATGCAATATGATGGTCAACACCTAGAGGATACTCTGCATCTGGCCAAGGATACAGCCGCACCGCCAGCAGCAGCTGAGTTTCAGCAACCACCACAGCAATTGCTGATGTCATCGGAGTCACAACCAACAACACTGCAACAGCAACAGGATTACTATGAACCAACGCCGCCAGCTTCAATGACAACCAATGAGCAACAGCCACCATCAGATCCATATGCAGCACAATTGCAGCAGCAGCAGCAGCAGCATGTGGCTCCTCCCATGTACTACGATCCCAATGCAGGCCAACAACAGCAGCAGCAGCAACAGCCGCTACCAACTGCCGCTTATGGTCACATAGAGCCGGCCACTGAAGCATTTGCTGGACAGCAACAGCAGCAGCAGCAGCCACAAGATCACCAACCCGCGCTCTATGGCCAGCCACCTGCAGCGACTACGGGCTATGACTACTGGCCGGGCACACAACAGCCTCCTTATGGCGATGAGGTAGGTGAAGACTAAAGTTTGAAGCAAAGTTTAAACGATTTTTCAGCAATTGAGGGCAGGGAATCAAACCGTAAAATTAACCACTTAGAACTAGATCAAACCAAAGCTTTTATATTAATGACCCCCGAGCTAGAAAACTTTTTTTTTTTTGGAAACTTCCAAATGAATTTTAAAGGAACCATCAAAATATGATAAAGTATTGAATCGCTTTTTTATAGAAATTTTCCATTTTTGCATATTTTATGCTACCATTCCCAAATGGTTTATGCAGTTTATGGAAGGTTTATGGAAGGCTTTCACTGAAATACTAAAAACATTCTCAATAGCTCTGAAAATACTCTAACAATATTCTCCAAGACTTACTCTGTTGTTTTTAAATACTCTGTGAATAAGCACAGTTTTTAATTCATCCGTGCTCATCCATACTCAGAAAGCTTAAGCAGTCTACCCAGAATAAACGTCTATTTTTTTTAAACAATCAGAAGACTTTAGAAAATTAGCATGAAACTTATTTTAAATCAAAAATATATCAAAATATATAAACTTATTTTGAATCAAAAATATAATTCAAAAAGCTTATGCGATTATTTGCCTTAAGATCTGCCCATAAGTAACCCATGTGACCCAGACCACCACCTCAACCGCTAAAGTGCGACACGAAAACCTGAAGAAAAACCATAAAAAATTGTTCAACACCTTCAGTGTATCAGCAAAAAACAGTTGGGTTAACTGGCACTACGAAAAGAGGATGCGAAAATACACTTTCATTTCTGTTTTTGCTCAATTTCGTTGCTCTCAGGCAAAGACCGCTTTTTTCGTTTCTGTTTCTCTCAAGTAATTCACCGACAGTTTTGCCGAGCGCAAACTTCCAAAGTGTCTTTTTATACATATGTGCGGTTGTCAGTGTAGCGCCCGTGTGTGTGTCGTTGTCAACATTTTTGGATTGATTGAGTTTGGATCATTTTTAACCTATCAAACCAAATAAAGAAAATATTCTCATTCAATTTTAAAAGAAAATCTACAAATCTATTTAATTATGTATTAGGGCGGGCATTCGATGTATGGAAAAATGTTCGACCAGCTCTAAAAAATAACGTCTTCAGCTCCAAATCACGAAAATTTGATATTTTTTTAATTTTCGTGATTTTGAGCATGAAGGCGTTATTTTTTTTGAGCTGTTCGAAAGAAGTGTTTTGTAGGCCTGGTTAAGAGCTACAAAATAGCTAAAGACAAAAAATTAAAATTCCAAATAGTTTATGAGATATAGACATGAATTTTTCAAAAAAAGCGAATTTTCCTATGAAAACTTTAGGAGTCAATTACAAAAAAACCTTAGCCAATCAGACCAAACCCAGCCAGGGTTTTTCTACTAGTGGATAAAACGCACCTCTTGGTTGGAAACGCGCTCGCCATGGCAAAATTAGGCCTAAGTGTACCCACCAAAAATTCATTTGATTCTTGCTTCATACTTATTTGTTGATTGAATAAATTCAAATTTGACAACTTTAAAAATGATTCGGAGAATATGTTGACGGAATTTCGATGAAGCGCATGTGTCTTACACGTAATATTTGTGAAAACTTTGAAACTTTAAAATGTTTTAATTTTAAAAATTTTTTCCTGCCAGTTGTTGTTGGCAGACCGACTCGTTTGTTTTGCTCAACCGAAAACGCGTAACACAAAAGACAAGAGGTGAGAGAAAAAGTGTTTATTTCTATTTTATCACTGAGGCTGGTCGCATTGAAATAAGTGTTAACACTTATTTGCGAGCTATGGTCAGGATACCAGATCAATGCATGCAGAGAAAAACTATAAGAATTGCTTTTGCCCAGAGTCAATTCTATCTTGATGGGTCGAGTGCTGCAGAGACCAGACACATGATGCGTACTCAAGATCGATCACTCAAGTCGATCAAGTTATTCGGTTACAAAAGTTTTGCCTCAGAGTTGGCTGTCCGTAAAAACAAAATCACTTTTTGTTGATTTACGGCATGCAAAGTTGTAATTTTTGTGTTGTGTTAGATGTAAACCACAAAGTATTTCTTTGTTGTTGATTTGTTTGTGTTGTATCGATAGCACAACAAATAAACAAAGAATTAATTTTGTGTTAAAAATGGAATCGCTTTGCTTTTGCAGTTTGGACGTTGGAAACGGGTCCCTATATCAGTATGACCGTTTCGACATACCAAAAGCCCATGGTCTGTTCTTACTATGCCCACACCCAACACCGCCCATTGAGCTCTAATACTAGTCTGCCACACCACGCACCTGCCAGGTCTGCCCTAGATGACCCCCGTACTTGGCCTTCGATACAGCGACAGACCTATCTTCCTGACTTTGTATTGTTTGTGGACATGACACCACGACGGCCCAGTACTTAAGTCCGAGACGTGAGCAAGGTCCTCCCGAACGGTCTCGATTCGTGCTCTGATCCATCCAAATCGGTTGGGGACAGCTTTCTCCGAGTCTATCTAGCTGCGAAGGCCCCCAGTTGATTTCTCAAATCGGAACTCCACATGGAGCATCGCAAGGCGTTCTCCTCTTCGCTTACATAGCCACGGGACCGGACACCATCGCCACTAGGTCGAAATTTCACTCGGCGTTTTGACGCAGTCACATCAAGTAATGGATTTACTTGATGTTATTCTATTTATTATTTATTTTATTTGCGGTCAAATTAAACTTCCGATAAAAATATCGATAATTTGTTTGACTGTAAATTCTATCAAAACCGTCACCAGCAGTCAAACTTTTATTGTGATTTTTGATTTATGTTAGATGATTGGTGTGTGCTGGTAACACCATCAATCAATCAATCAATGATATAACAGTTTTCTTGGCAACAGTAATACTTTTCATCTTTCAAGAAGTTTTATCTTAATAAGTCAAATATGGTGGATATTTTGAGGTATTCATAGATTATCGATAGGTCCGTCGAAAGGGGATTCCGGGCCCGGTGGGTTTTTCTCATGTTGTACATAGTTTATTTAAGTTTTCGCCAAAAATCCGGGCTCCGGGCCCCTCTTAGAAGTCCCGTCCCGGGGGGAAACACTCTTGGCCCGTCTGGTTATCAACCCACTGCCCAGATATCCTCGAGATCTAAGATTTGGCAGAGACCTTTATTCCGAAATGAAAAATTTCACTCATTTCACTTAAATCTCTGATTGTCAACAAATTTCGCGAAATAATTGGAGAAGTATTTTCAAGTATTTCAATGAAAATGGTCGGAAAATAATACATGCAAATATCAATTTTTTATCCGATTGATTTGAAACTCGGTTTGTAAGTATAGACTGGGAAACATTTTGTGATGTAATTTTGCCTTAAGTGAAAAATTCACCACCAGGTGGGAAAATTCTGCATGAAAAAGCTATTTTTCATCCGACTGTCTCGGTTTGTAAGTATGCGAAATAGTATTTTTGTGCCCATCTGCATAAAATTCAGTTCGTAAAATGAAAATGCATGTTGAAAATGAGGTGGGAGTGGCTTAAAGACCAAAAGTTAATTTGGTTTAAAAACAGTTTGGATCAATCAAATAGATAATCTGAAAACTTAAGCGCGGACAAGGTCGCGGCGGGTTCAGTTAGTAGCTTTATAGACCCAAAAACACTTATGGACTTGTTATCAGAGAATCCATTTGAAGTTGATGATCAAGAACTAACCCTAGATTATGTAACTCATTGGCAGTATTACCTTGGGGTACTCCAGAGGTAACCTGGACTTACTTAGAATTTGAATCACGAAATAAATCTTAGGTAATCAGAGATCCAACTAAGAAGGTTAGTTGGAAAGCCGATTATACTCAGTTTACTAAGCATCAAGAAGTGATCAAGGAGATGGATATCAATTATATCTTTCAATTCCCTTCAATTCCTTTCGGCTTGATTCCCTGTAGAGACAGTTTATAGCCTTTGGTTGTCTTCTTCTGTTCTGTTCTTGACAAATCTAGTCTTAAGTTGTATGCGTTGTGGACTTTTAGACTCTTTTTTATGATTTGAATTGAAAAATCAAATGATTTTTGCTAACATTTCTAATCGTGTGCACACACAACACCTGGAATGCAGCTATCGCATATGGAGAGCAATGAGATTTTAAATGAAAATCCAGCAGCAGCGGCAGCACCAGCAGCAACAGCGGCAGCAGTCATAGCCACAGCAACAAGTGAGGAAGAACAGACACCGGCAGCACCACAGCAGCAACAACAGCAAAGGAACACCAGCAGCAGCGGCGGCCAGCAAAATAATCGCTTCAAGGCGAATGCCACAAAACAAAGCAATCTGTTGGATCCACACAAGAATAAGGGAACCTTACGCAAATTGCAATTTGGCAAGCCAACGCCGCCAGCAAACCCGACATCTGCAACAGCAACTACCGCAACTACGGCCAAGGCGTTTAATTTGAATGATGTAAGTAGCATAACTGCCATAAATAAACGCAAAAAGCCGCCGCCTACTACCAGCCTACAGCAATTGGCCACGCCCACACGTTTCACAGCCGCAGCAGCAGCAGCAGCGGCAGCAGGAAAACGCGTTAACTTTGATCTACCCTCCACCATAGACGAATCAGAGCTGGAACATGAAATGGAGTTAATGGCAGAGCCAACTAGTAGTAGCCGCAGCCTGGCACTCTGTCGGAAGCCGCCGCCTCACATAGTATTCAATGGTACCTATCCCATCGATATGCCCCTAAACAGCCAAAACTATGATCCAGAGGCCAATACAGATCGTACAGATATGCAACGCTATCGCTATATGCTGCAGGATTATGTTATCGATGAAGATGCCGAGGGCGAGGAACAGGAGGAAGATGATGAGGAGGACTACGATGTTGATGACGACGACGAAGAAGAAGATGATGAGGATTATTATGCCTACTCTAGCGGTAGTCAACCGCAACATGTTTGGTCTATGCAGGAATTGATAGCCAATCCCACGATTCCCATTAACTACAAGAAAATGTGCTCCGAAGTGGAACAGAGCCTGAGTAAATTTGAGGCCTATTTGGATGCCAAAAAGCGTTCCACTGTGGTGCGAACCTTTGATATAGACGCACCCACCAGCAATGAGGTCGTCGGCTTGGCTCTCAGTGCCAAGAAGCAATTGTAAAAGCCTAAATCTAAATCACTCTCTCTCTGCTGCTTTTGGAGCCTACTGTACCTGCTGCGCGCGCGCTAACTCGCTCTCACTCTCACTTGTAGTCCTAGAATTTAAGCCACAACCTAATGAGTTTATACAAAAAAAAAAAAAAAGAAAGAAAAGCCCTGAATTTGTTGATCAAAGTGTACATTGAGTTAGACTTTTGACTGCGCCAGTTTTGTTATTAACAATTTTCATTTTGTTTCAACGTTTTCGTTTGTTGATCATCTTAATATTTTTCAATTCTTATTGAGATTGGAAGTACTAATCCGTATTTGTAATTTTGAACTTGCTTTAGCATCAGCAAGTGCGTCCAGCCATATCAATGCCCAAGTCCAAGAGCTATGATGAGGATGGGGATGCGGCCGGAAAAGGTGCCAACCAAGGCGGGGCCAAGTCAGCAGCAGCAGCAGCGGGTAAACCACCCAACGCAGCAGGAGATCCTGGGTAAGACCTAGAATTCATTTCAATCTCTTCCACTTTTCTTACCTTCTTCATTTTCCCCTCAGCGCACCGGGCAATCAGAATGCCGGCTGGTTTGGTGGCTTGTGGAACAAGTTATCGCTGAAGCCCAAAAATCAAATGATTCTTCCCGATGACAAAAATCCTACCATTGTCTGGGACAAAGAGCGCAAATGCTGGACCAATACAGCCGAGGGCAATTCCGAGGAAACTGAAAGCTTTAAACCGCCACCCAAAATGATAGATTTTGGCTTGCCAAGTGTATCGGCTGCCAGCCCACCCAGCAACAGCATACCAGCTTCCAATTTTATGACCAATACCAACACCAGCAGCCCTGAACCACCACAATTGTATGGCAGTGGCATGGATTATGCACCGATGGCTCATTCCCCAGTGCCGGATATGTATGCAGCAGCGCCTTCGCCAGTCCCACAGGCAGCAGCGGCTGCCCCAAGTGGTAATCCAGCTGGTAATTCTGCTGGTTCTGCTGCTGCTGCTGGTACACAACCCAAGCTTCAGTCGAACATGTTCAAAATGCAACGCAATCGCAGTAAGTGTAAGAGAATGATTTTGTTAAGTGTTAACAAAAACCACAGAATTGAATTGAATTGAAATGCTTTCAAAATTAAGGAGAAAACTTTGTTCATTTTCAAATTTTATATACAAGAGGAATCCTAATTCTATATTCCACTTTCGCAAAAGTTTACCAATTCTTGAGACCAAAACTGAAACTAAATTCTGAACAAGAACAAGCGGAATATCTGCTTGAAGTTTCATGAGTAGAGAGAATCCTTTGTCAAATTAGCAGGCACAGAATGCTCCGCCAATAGCAGTAATTAAGTACAGTATCGAACAGAAACTGCACTCTTTCAATCTCCTATTTCTCGCAGTGTAAGCCTTGCTTTCTTTCATGTTAGAATGCTTGAACGATTCTTCCTATTTAGTATGTTGTCCATCCACTACTTGCCTGGTATCAAAGATATTTGCACCAATACTGTACTAAAACTGAAACTTCGACGAGAATTGAGGCCGCAATCCTCTAAAATTCAGTAGAAGGTTCGTTTGAGCGCGTTGTTGGGTTGGGTTCGTAATCCGGTTCCTTAACCTGTTAGCTCAAACACTAGTTTAATGTTCCTACAATCATTAATATCAGCCAATAAATGCCTGTTTCCCAGTGAGCAGAAAAAGGAGCCTTAGCCGGCAGTTAATCCTGCTGCATTAAAATATTCGATAAGTGTTTGAAAATGTACGTACGGGGAACTATTTTCAAATTGAGATTCGCTAAATAAACAAACGAGCGTTTATGCGGTTTTACAACTCGATTTTCTCATTATTTCTCTTTTCATATTTTTAAATGTTTCGAGTTTGAATATGAATTCCTAAAGGCATCCTCATAAGACCATGCACTGATCCAGTACTATGCATATTTTTATAAGAACATTTGTATGAAATCTTAAGAAGTGACTAATCAGGCATGATCTCAATTCCACTTCCATAAAATTTAGGTTTTTTAAAACAGGTTTTTCGACTAGATTGGGTGTCTAAATCACAAAACTTTTGCGGAAGTGGGATTCAGACGAAGGCGAATCTTTTTCCAAACTGGCGGGTTCGGTTCAGGTGATAATATATTTAGATCAGGCATGTCCAAAAAAGCATAGTCTGCCCTATGCTTTTCACTCACCACTACTCACACAGAAAAGCACATTGAAATTGGGTAAAGAAAATAATAAAGCCGGTTTTAGTTTTACGCGACGCAAACAGACGAAATCGTTAGCATGTGTGTCGTTTTCTATACCTCGCGCTCTGCATGTACGAGGTATGTTCAAAAAAAAGGTGATTTTTGAATTTTTTTGAAAAGTACTTATTCGGAGGTTCCAAATCTCCGAATCTCTTCAACCAAATTCCAACCCAAACCAATTCTCATGTCTGAAATCTCTTTCGGTTGGTTTTAAACCTCTCGTATTTTGTTGGGAGATTTTGGCAAACCAACCAATACACAAACCAGCCAATACACTAACCAACCAATAGCGACTTCACGAACCCACTCAATTTAGCACTGTTTTTGTAGTATGACCATAATCTTATAAACACACCTTTCGAACTCGACTTTCGAACTAGACTTTCGAAGAAAACGAAATCTCTCGAAGTTCTAGAACACCGACGAATTTCTCTAGCGATTTGCAAACCAACCGAAGCCAAAATCTCTAGAGATTTCCAGGACACCCCCGAATACTTTCTGCATGACTATGCTCATCTTTACGGGAACTCTCGAGAACTATTTCTGATAATGCTTTCATTGTATAAAAAAATTAAGTTTTTTAGATATCGTAGTGACCCTACTGGACTATCTAGTCGGATTTAGCTTTGTTAAAGTGGTCTCGAATTCGCCAGTGAATTTTGACAGCAGTCAATTTTTTTGTCCATAAATAATGTAGTCAGATGGTTGTCTAAATCTGCCGCGCCATGTTTGAATGCTGCACAAAACCCTATAAACACTTCTTTGACTTCTACATCAAATGGGTGTCCACTTTACGATCTGGTTATGACTGCATACCTCACAATAATGCTTAGTTGGTCTACTTTCGATATGTCCTGATGATATTATGATGGCGGAAAACGGTGACTCTGATTTGTTTGAGCAGAGTTCGAACAGAGGTCAAACCCCCTGAATTCATTTAAATGAGTTGTCGAATTTTTTTTTTATTTACAACCCGAGGGTGGGAATATACTTACTGGCAGGGACCTGGCTGTTATGGGGCCAGTTACGCCCTTTTCATTGAAAACTCGACTACGTCCTTGGGTGGTAGTGCATGGCCAAGGTAAGGGCAAATTTAAATTACCATCATATTTCTTATAAATTCATTCCGAATACTAGTGCAACATAAGAGCATGAAGCTTGACATGTGAAAGGCGAGCTTTGACACACAAATGCAAGCTAAGCAATCCAATCAGCTGCTCTTTGCTTACGTTAGTGAGACCATAAAACTCATCTGTCAGTGGAACAAGGAAAATACACTTTTTGAGAATGATCTCTAGAATTTGCCAGTGTAACAAGGGTATTAGCGGCTTGAGTCAGACAAGCTAAATGCTTTAGCTCATACCCAGCGTAAAAATCGTAGCGCCGCAACCTTGACTGATTAAATAGCTAATTGAGTTTAGCTGGGTAGAAGGAAAACAAAAATTTGTTTGCAATTTTGCAGCAACCTACTTCAAAAATCCAAATGCTCCTGCATTTTCATTAATTAAATCAATTTAAATCTAAACAAACGCAACGCAGTGTGACCGTTTGACATATGGTGGTATTTTGCTATTGTAGGGTAATTTTTTGGCGTTGAGCAGTCACACTGTACCCTTAGCTGAGGCCCAGCGGGAAAAGTTGTCTTTTTAGCTAGGTCTAGATTTAGTTTGTCTGTGTACTAAGCTTTACTTGAAGTAACATTTTCAAAATTTAAAATGGAATCCATTAATGTGTCAAATAGTTCATTAAAATGACACTGGCTTTTAAGTTAGAGTTTCGGAATATGGTTTGATAGTTACTTACAAGTTATTCAGTTAGAAAGTTATTCAAAATCAAGTTAATTCTGTTATTAGATAAAGTGAATCAAAATACAAAATAGTTATCTTTAAATCTTTAACCTCCTATTTCTTTCATTTTATTTTCCTTAGCCCTAAAAAATTCCTATGTGGATGTGTTCAATCCCTCGGGTGCACCCATGTCAGCGGCACCAGATAATGTGATGGCTCCCATGTTGGCACCAGCTGCAGTGCCCCCTGGTGGTTACTTTGTGCCCGGACAGCAGTAAAGAGAAACGACAAAAAAGGCTTAGAAAGGAATGCCAACGAAAGTGAGTGGAGTCTTGTAAATTTTTATGAAATTTGTAATACTTTTTATATTCTGTTTTTTTTTTTTGCAGCACTTCGAGCTACGTAAAAATTCCCAACTAGTGCGCGTGCACACACTACACACACACACACACACACAAAGTTTAATAATTTTAACTTATTTCCCCACACTGTCCCTTTATCTATGAATGTGTGTGTGTAAAACTGCTGTCCCCTTGCTCGTCTCTCTCTCTCTCGCTCTGTGTCTCTCTCTCCCTCTGCTCCCTGATCGAACGTCTCTTTCGGTGTGCGCGCGCGTGTTTAAATTACTTTTAGCAATTTGTTAACAACAATTTATGTACGACTAGCAAAATATATGTAAATTTTCTCTATGTAATCTACCGTTCCCCAACCCCCCGTACCCCGTACCCCATATACCCGTTTTCTGTTTATATACAAATATTATCTACTATATTAATTTTTTTTGTATGTTGCATAGTTTTTATTTGTTAGTTGTAAACGAAAAACAAAACAAAAATCATAAATCTTGAAAGACAGGCGATCATATTTTTCTTTTTGTTGTCCGGGCATGTTTCAAAAACATTTATTTATATGAAATTCTAGTTAATTTAAACAATAAATTGTGTGTTAATAATGTTTGTGGGGTGTGAATACAGTTGAAATATTCCATCGATTCAAAATGCTTTTGTTTTTTTTTTCATTCGCTTTTTGCATCAATTGAAAAATGCATTTGATTACATGTTAATTTGTTACCACAAAAAGTTGTGTTTTGTTTAATTATTATTATTATTATTTAGCTTAAAAAATTATTTAAAAAAAAAAAAAAAAACAAAAAAAACTGGTGCAGGCAAAACAAAATTAATTAGAAGTATGTAAACAACTATTTTATGTATGATGTGGGCAACAACAACAACAATTTGTACACACACAAGTTGATTAATTACTCGCTCTGTGCTAATGGTTACCCATTTTCCAACCACAATAAATACACACAACACCACACACACACACACAACACAACACATTAGAAAGACGAAAGAACCTAAACTTAACACTTAATTTAGCCTAAAAATGGAGAACCAGAAAATTATATAAACAAATTGTATCTCGAGAAATACAAACAAAACAATTTATGTAAAAATATGAAAAGAATTGAAAGTGTGTTTTGGTTTTAATTGAGGGGGGTGAGCAATGGGTGGGTAAGAAAGCTGCATCCTGGTAGCCCTCGATCATTGGAAAGCTGTTGATATGGCCACCGCTACACATATCCGGTTCATACAGCAATCGGGTTTCAGTGCCGCCACCGACGCTGAGTTCAGCAGTGCCAATACAAACATTTATTCCTCTCTTTACTCTGCTTTTTTTCAACAATTAAGCGAGTAACACTGACCCGCTTGCTCAATTTTTTCAGTATTACGCTTCCAGGGCTGCGATCAGTGTTTTCTGGAAGGAGTCTACTCTGTTCTATGCTATTCCTGCAGTTAATGGTAGCGCGACGGATCACCGTCCTAATCGGATTCACAGCGGACACAGATGGCAACTGACTTAACCACAAAGCAGCTCCAAAGTCAAAGACTTATTGCATAATTTTGGATGCTGTTAATACCCTAAATGGTCAGCGTTGCTCAAAGTCAATTACTAGTAAAAAAAAAATGCCTATACCTAGTACCTAGGAGTCAACAAGACCGCTCCAGCTGACAAGGCAAAAACTACTCGAACATGGCTAAAAAAAACCCACTTCATTTGTACGGATGATAGTGTAGAGTTACCGAATAAAAAGAGAAAAATTTTTTGAAAAATATGTATTCGTTTTCATTTTATGACAAAAGAACTTTCAAGTCCCGCCATTACACATATCTCAAGACTTTTCAATGCTGTTCTGCGATGTGCATACTTTTTCAACTCAAGTGAAGTCCACAATCATAATGATTCAGAAACCAGGAAAGATAAAACACAAGCGTCATCACACAGACCTTGCCTGTCAAAACTATTTGAGAAGATCTTACTTAGTAGAATTGATGCCATGCACCAAATATCAATCCCTCACATCAATTTGGGTTTAGAGCAAAGCACGGGACTATTGAGCAAGTCAACCGTTTAACTTTAAACATTCGGACTGAGTTTGAGCACCACGAATACTGCTCTGCAATTTTCTTAGATGTTGCAAGCATTTGACCGCGTTTGGTTGGATGGTCTTATATTCAAGATAAGGACAATGCTTCCCCGCAAATACTCATAGTCTTAGAAAGTTACGTCAGTAACAGAGCATTTACAGTTCGTCAAAATGAGTACACAACGGAAGAGTTCACCATAGAGCCGGAGTGCCGCAGGTAGCGTACTTGGTTCTAATGTGATTATACAAAATTTTATTTTTTAAAATTAAAGTAAAAACTTTAACTCAAATAACTTTTAGACCAACAGACCTATAACCAATGTTTGTATATACATATGATCTATGGGTCCGTATGTATGTATGTATGCATGCGTGCATATGTGTGTTTACGATGCTTGTGCCTTAAATGGTATAGCCATTTAAGGGAGGAGGTGTTGCCAGTCAAGGATTACTAAATATCCTTCTTAATTATATAGGACTCTTCAATAGAATCTGATATGATCCTAATTTTTGTCTTGTTTTGAAATATCCTTCAAATCTCGTCAGAAAATCCTTTTTTGATTGCACAGGTTTACAAATATAGGCCAACTTTTGCAGCAAAAAATATAGCAAAGTCAAATAAATTGTGCGTTTTCCCTCGGCACTTTTGGTTCAAGAGATATTTGCATTGGCAAGTGTTTAACGAGGTTTGTTATCATTTTAGGTCCTGCAGCCACATTTATTAGCCGACTCAAGCCAAATTTGAATTGAATAACGATCAAGAATAACTACACCAAAGTTTGGTTCTGGTTCTTAAGACTTTATTTTATTTAAATTTAACTTTTTTTTTTCCCCCAGTTAACCAAATTCGTAAAACCAATTAACCAATTGAAAAAATCGCGAAACTAATTGGTTAATTGACGACGACGAGTTTAACGAAGACGAGAATGCTGAGCTGCAACTGGCTACTTCTAAAATCAACTCGTACAACCCTATAACTATTAATATAGAGGCCAATATTATGCATTATTGGGAGCAGCAAAAATATAAGTTCGCTATGCTATATGAGTTGGAAAATATTGTGCCAGCAGTACCTGCTACACAAGTCAGTGTGGAAATGTCATTTTCTGCACTGAAATTAGTCAGTGATTTGAGATGCAATTTATCTGCAGAATCACTCGGAAAAATTATGTTTGTCAAACTTAACAAATGATGACATTAAAAAAATTTTGCGAATTTTATTTTTTATTAGTTATAACCCGACAATTGTTCATCCGATCTTTACTATTCCTTTGGCGGATAGATAAATAATCTTGAGTTCAAATATGTCCAAAGGGTTCGAACCTTCTATCTATAAAACTGATTGGGAAATGACGTTTTTTTTGTAAATTGCGGTGCGGGAGGGTGCGTGGCAAAAATTTAAAATAATCTTGATTGCCTGCAAGTATAAGAAGTTTTTATCCCATACACGACGAACCTCTATCCCTTCTCTGAGATCTGTGCAGACGGACGGACGGATGCTGATCAAGAATATATATACTTTATAGGGTCGGAAATGCATCTTTCCGGCTGTTACATACTTGTGCACAAACTTAATATACTCTATGTACCTCTGGTACAGAGTATTAAAACTGGGTGATGCTTACAGAATTTAAGGGTCTCATTCCATGTTTTTTAAAAAAGTTTGATTTTGTTTTGATATTTTCCCTTCTACTTTAAATCAATTTTTTTGAAAGAATCGGAACATTTTGCTTGAAATCAACGATAAACTACAAAAATAGAAATATCAAAAGCAACACTGCGTATGCGTAATACAAAATCTTTGAAGCCTCTGCGAGCCTATTAAAACATAACTTTCAACTTGTTTTTTTGTACGTATCTACTCAGTCGCTGTAATAGCAATAACTATCATCAGTTTCATTAGGAATACACAATAGAGAAACTTGCCTAAGCCCACCTAAACCACGGTATCTCTTTGTGCGGTCGGTATATCCTGCAATAGAGCGTTTTTTCAGCTCTTCCTCAGTTTTTAAATGCAATTTTTGAAAAGCGTCGGATCGGTTTACCTACTCCTGCAAATGTATTTGTCGAATCGACTCAACGAGTCCTATTTAATTCCACTTCATCTAAATTCATAAATATTTCTTTTGGTGTTCCTCAGGGTAGTCATCTTAGCCCATTGTCCTTTGCCTGTTTATCAATTACCTTCCCAAGGTAATCACCGAATCGCATGTTCTAATGTACGCCGTTTATTTGAAAAATATTTTCATTTTTAGTTTTATTGTATTATTTTCCCTATTACCAAATGGTCATTGTTGACTTTCAGTCTCTGTCCCAAATCCTTTTTCTCCATTTAACCAATTCAATTGCAAGGGCATGACATTTCACCGAAATAAACCCCTTCCTCCCCCCCTCTCTCTAGTTGAACTAACATACTTCGCACTCAATCAAAAAGAGATTGTATATGCCCCGTGGTTAGTAAATATAAACTAGATTCTATCACCAAATATTAAAGGAAAAAGGATTGCTACTTGATTATAACACCACCTCCATTTCGCTTGCTTGGCTGGCATGAAGTTCGGCCGCATTTCCAGTCAAAGTCCAAGTTTATAAATGTAAAAATGACTTATTTTAATAATTGCTTAACCTAGGAACTCTCATTTTCATTAAGTCTAACATCTGTTTCTTCGTCTTCTTCAGAATCATTCTCATCCACATGCTCAGACGCCAACAGATGATAAACATCGTGAGAGTCGGAATCATCTGATTCTTCCTTTATCTTCAGTTTCTTGGTGTTTGGTGCAGGGCTGCTGTTGTCTGTTACTTGGCTGCGCTTAGGCGGCGGCGCCTCTTCAAATTCTTCATCTAATTGCCACAAAAAAGAACCATAAATAAATAACATAATATAAAGGGAGAACCCCGATTTACTCACCACTATCTACAATATCCCAGCCTTGGGGAGGATGTGCCTGGTAGCTGACAAAGATGGTGGGAAATTCTACAATTGTTTTGCCTGCCAGATTTTCGCGCAAAGTTTTGTCCAAACACAGGGGATGGCAGCGTGCACCATTGCGACGTACGCCCTCAGCTCTGAGCCATAAGCTCAGTTGTCCAATGCCCGCCGTTTGATAAGGAGCCAACAGTTTACGTTGCTCTCGCGCCGTCTCGTGGTGTACATAATCCACATACTTGTTCAATAGAGCAGCCAGAGTTAAGCTCTCATCACAGCGTGCATCTTCGTATTGTAGGGGCTGGCCTTCGCCCACAAATAGCCATTCAATGCGCCAATACAGTCGTCCCAGCTTCCAGTCCAGAAACGTGGTATTCACCTTGTGGCGACTAAAGTTGGGCAATAACAGCTGCAGGCGTGTGCCACGTTTCTGGGCAGCCAAACGCATGCGATACTGGGGCACGGGTAAGCCTCGCTGTTGATGTGTGAACCGTTTGCTGGGATCCTGTTTGCGATTCTCGGTGTAGCGGGTGCACTCCTCCAGGAAGCAGTAGTCGCTCATGAACTCCCTGCTGGTCATCTCGGTGAGTGGTACATATTTGGTGCGATCTCGCACACCATCGCAGTTGAGCTCACGCTTGTGGATTTGGACGCAGGCGAGGCAACAGGTCTTAACTTCACATTTGGGACAGGCATAGCGGGCTTCCTGGGCGGCGCATACCTCGCACAGGCCCAGACGCATGGAGCTGAGACAGAGAGAATGAGCTAAAGTTATAGCTTCTCTTAAAATCACATATTTACCTGGCTCTGGTTGTGTGGGTTTCTGTCATTTTGCCAAATTTAAAATTTGGAACTCCCTTTCTACTGCTTACCACCAGCCCAGCTGTTTGGCCGCATGTTTTGATTGCGTACACGTATTGCCCAACACTGGTTGCCGGAACATGCTATCGTTATCGATTTCGCGTACTAGTCAAATGTATTAAAACCTGTCTACCTCAATAATTCGTTTTCCCACTCAATTTATTTGTTTTCTATTTTCAAATTTGTTATGCATTGACCCTGATGTCACGAGCACATCACTAGAGTTAAAAATTAAAAAAAAATTGACGTGTTGTTGTTTTGGTTAGGTACGGCATACGGCAGATTGTATTGAATTTAAAATTGTTTAAAGTGTTTTCAGCTCAGGGGGAGGAGGGTCACAGTGAAGCGCTTTCAAGAAAATCCTCAAAAAAAACGTGCAACCTTGTTTGCGTATTGAGCTTGTCCATTTAAAGCTGCGTCTTGTTTATTTACTTATACGTTTCACACACGCATGTGTGTCAAGAGGGTTGCCACCTAGTGGTAACATATCACAGCTATCGCTATCGATAACGTCACACATATAAACGTTAACCGCCAACTGTTTGAATCGCGCAAATTGATTTCGTACGTGTGTGTTTCCAGATATCTAATCAATAGCTGATTTTGGCTTGGATTTAAGAAATCATTTTCACATATATATGTATATTTCGGCAGATAGATATCATTTACCACCTCCAAAACACGCGACGCGTGAGTTTGGGAGAGGAACGGACAAGAAGACGAAGAGAATCTCGGTGTATAAATATGCTAGCGAGGCAGTTGTTGCGTTTAGTACGCAAGAATCTGAAGCCCAGATTGCATGCCGCCGCCTACTTCGCGATGAACATCAGCAGCCACAGCAGCGATCCGAGCCTGGACGATAAGGCCGGAGTGGAGGCCTCGGCTAGGGTGGTGCCGGTACTGAAAAACAACAACACGAACAACTTGGGGGTGGCACCCACGCTGGAGGAGTTGGTCTTCTATCCGATGGGACGTCGGCACAGCTTAACCGATAACGATCAGGAAGTGCATGCGGCTTTTGAGGTAAGTCTTCTAATAGCCGTACTCATTCATTCATCCATTTACCCACCATTTACTCTACGTTCCAGGCTGCCATTAAGCAACTAAACTCACTGCAATGCAATGAAATTGCCATACGCAATTCCATTGAAAATCCCATGATTGATACCGTGGCGGACACCATCAAATATCTGGAGCGCAGTGGCCTGGCTTTGTCCACCGTGGAGAAGTTGTCCTTCATTCATGTGGCCGGTACCAAAGGCAAAGTGAGTGTTGAACTAGTTTTAACCGTTTAATCACCTACTGGCGCTCTCTTAGCCGCTCCCGCTCTCTCTCTCTCTGTTTCTACCTCTGCTCGCTCTGACAAGCTGATAAGATTGGTTTTGCATACGATTTGGTATTGGATTATAGATAGAAACTGTTTTGGTTGTTGTTTTTAGTTTTGTTTATTTATTTATTTTTTTTGGAATTTGAGTTGGAGCATTGAGCTTTGGCCACGATACGAGTTTTTCGTTTTTCGCGTAATTTTTTGGGATTTTCAGGAAATCAGAATTTAAAATTTGATATCTTAAAGCGAACTATCAATTTTTAGTTAAGGTCTTCGTGGTCTTTAAGTTCAAATATTCAGGAATGTTTTTTTTTGTTTAAAATGTTTGTTTTTAACTTTGTAAACCGCAAATCTACACAAATTGTTGATCTAAAGGCATGTAAAAATAGATAATAAGATTTCCAATGTAAGCAGTTTGTGTTTTTCATGAGATTTTGATAGTTCAAAGGCTTTTCGCTTGCTTATTTTACAATTCACTGTTAACCACCTCGCTTTACACCAGGGACAGGCATACTCCTATCTCGTGTGCATACCAAAAATCTGAAAGCAGCGCTGCTTCCACACACACAGTATAAGCTGTACAAGCGCAGCTCCGCGACGCAGTCGTTGCTACTGAAATTGAGAGCAATTTTTGCTCTCACACACGCCAATGCAAAAATGTGAGTGTATTGTTTGCCTGCCTCTGCTTTACACATATTTTTCTTAAGTAGAAGCTATTTCTAGTGTACAATCCTGACCTTATAATGGGAACACACGAACTTAACGGCTTAGCATAAGTAAATATATTTGTAGCTAACAGTTTTTTTTGGGACCACAAAGATCTATTGGCTCTTAAGTACTGGGAGGTCCATTTAAAAATTGGAATTTAATTTTGCTATAAAAAAAACTGCTCGATATTTTTCAAAGGTTGAACATTTATTGGAAAGGTTGGTTCATGTCATTTATTTATGAAAATTTCGGTCAAATGACCACCACGGCTGACTTGGAAGTAGCCCATTCGATCTACCCAATTTTTGAGAACATTTTTCAATTGTTTCAATAGCAACTTGAATCTCGTTCTTTAACTCATCAATTGTTTCAGGATTGTTTGCATAACATTTGTCCTTGACCGCTCCCCAAAGATAATAGTCTAACGGTGTCGGATCACAGCTTCTTGGCGGCCAATTCACATCTCCATATTTGCTGATTATTCGATTTTCGAAGATATGGCGCAGAAGATCTATTGTGGCGTGCGCTGTGTGGCAGGTAGCGCCTTCTTGTTAAACCAAATATCGTCCAAGTCTTTCGCTTTTATTTTCTCAAAGAACCCATCACTTAACATTGCGGTCACGGTGGCTCCTTTTTCATTTTCAAAGAAAAATGGAACAACAGTGACACGTGGTGGGCGCATTGGCTTCTCGACGACGATATGCGGGTTTTCTGTGCCCCCGAGATGTGATAATTAACATGGCTTTATTAACATAACCACCGAGGTGGAAATGTGCTTCATCCGAAAAGATGATTTTTCGGTAAAATTCACCATCTTCGGCCAAACGATCTTGCCCAATTTGCGAACTGTAGACGATTCAGTTGGTCAATTGGCTTTAGCTGCTGCACCAATTGAACTTTGTATGGCTTCATGGCAAGGTCTATATGCAAAATTCGCATCAAAGAAGTGCGCGAAATGTCCAATTGTTGAGATCGACGGCGAGTTCACGCACATTTTCAGCAACCGCTGCAATGTTTTCGGTCGAGCGAACCATAGTATAGTGAAACAAATTCATTTAACCCAAAATTTATACCATATGTTCGTATGAGTTTTTAGACCCCGCCATTGTTTTATATCGAATTAAAAGTTGTACCAACACACACACACACTTTACACAGATAAGTCAGCAGACCAACGCATTGTTTTCGTTTCAAACAACAACAGGCCAACACTCACTGTTTGCTTTGCTCAGTTGTATTTTGAGATTTGTAAACAGAGAGAGTGGCTCTCAGTGCGCTCTCTCTGTGAAGAGACGATCAACGGGGAAAAAAGCTTCTACGCATATTTTGTTTTTGCTTAAAGCAGATTTACAGTTACAAGAAATTTTTGTGCGAGCCAATTGCTGCTAGAAAATTGTATTTTGGAGAGTAAACAATAATTAATATTCTTAAAAAATTTGTTATATTGCTAATCCTATTGATATGTTCGTCTTTCTTCTAGCATAGTAATGTTGGAATGAGAGCAAACAAAATTGTATTGCAATTATTTATTGTTTTATAGCGAATCAAAGATACATACGGTGACATGCAGATGGCATTAAATTCAATTGACTAAAAAAATTACTGCGAAAATAGTCAGTATTTTCGGGAAAATTAATGAGATACAGGAAAGATACATTATAAGAAAACATACAACTCGATGGCAAATTCACTAATCAAATTTAAATACATCGAGCACAATTGGAGACTGTTCTGTGATCTTGAGATCGCATCGGTATTACATCGAATCGTTAATACATCGAATCTATGGATTTATTGCCTGTGGTAGGGTAAGCCACTATCACTGCGCTACAAAACCCCTTCAAAAAAAAATGTATATATCTTGTCTCTTCACACTTTCTTTGGAGCCATCCTCAAGCAACATTTCCCAGGCTGTCGGCTTCAAAAATAAAGAAATGCATTGAAAATTTCTTTAAGACTTACAATTTACCAAAACTTTAACAAAAGATCAAGGAAAGAATGAAACGATGTTAATAACTTTCTGGGTAATTTAAAAAAGATCAAACTATGGCAAGTTAGTTAACCAAATGTTGGCTGACTGTTCAAAATTGGAATATATGTTAATCAGGTTTTCCAGGGTTTCGAACCGATTCAGATACAATAATTTTTGGACCAAAAACTATGCAAATTTAATACTTTTTTGACCTATTATTTTAGACTTAAAAGTGTTCAATGTTAAGAGTTAATTTGTTCGATGGTCGAATTTCGAACACTGGGCAAGCCTAGTAAGTGTTTAAAATGCCTACTGTTATTAATCAATGTTTATTTTTCTGACATTTATTTTAAAGAAAACGAACATAAAAAAAAAACAATGCTTACTGTTCTAAACATTGTTTAGAGCACAATGGTTTTTACTTTGTGTGTTATTTACGAAAAAAATCACCCTTTATATGGAGTGTGAGTCTGGCTTGTTTACTCGAGCATCGGTAATAGGGGTTGTTTTTTCTGTTGTTGAGTTGGACTGCTCCCAAAATCAAATTTCGTGCCCACCGCTGAAGTAGTGGAATTGAGAATATGCCTGAATAAAAAACAACACTACTGTACCAATTAAGCCAGAAAAAAAATTTAAATATTTATGAAAGCCAGTATTTACAAAATCAGGTGTGACATTTGCTACAATTGCAACAGAATGTTGCGTTATGGTTGTGGTGATGTGTTGCCATTTGTTGTTCCACAATAGATACTCCCAATTGCGTCAGAGAGTAGCGTTATGGTTGTCCGACTAAAGCGGCGCGCGTCATTTTATCAATTGCGTTTCGCAGCTAAGACTGTGCTCAGTTCAGTGGCTGATAAAGAGATGATCCTCAGTAAAAATGATCAGCGACAAACGCAATCGACCCCGGAGTGGCGCAACATCTGACCTCAACAAAATGACTCAACACGGTTAGTAAGAAGTTGGCTGAACGGAGACTGCAGTAGATAAAATCAACCGTGTGGATTCATTTCCTAATGATAACCGAGTTCTCTGACGACAACAATCTGTCCATCGTTGAGCAAAGAGAGTGGCCTCAAGCCAAAAAGACGTTAGAAAAGCGTAAGTCAAAAGTGGGACCGTGAGAAAGCTATTAAAGATTCCCAGAGAAAGACCGTTGGAGATCCGTAAATTAAAAAGAAATTGACAAGTACTTTGAATCAAATCGGTACGGTTTCACAACACCCGTAGCTAGCGAAAAGGCTGACCACTGCTGGTAACAAAAATCACTACCTTGTTAGAACAAATTGAAACCCTTGGCTAGCGAAAAGACTTACCACAGGTGTCACTTCCTGAACTGAAGGGCTATTAAAGCTCTTGAATATATAACATTTCTAATGAATTTGAATATTCAATAAACATTCAGAGAGAAAGACCAGGCTCAGAAAATAAGTTCTCAAAAATGTCGAGAAATCAAAAGTGGCGTAATGCGATAGAACATCATACATTTAGTATTCATTCAGTGCAAAAGGCCGCTGGATTCGATTCGCAGACAAATTCTTGACAGCAGAACAAATTTTCTTTGCAATGCGAGGTGGGGTGGCCCATCTTAAATCCAATATTCTCTAATATTCTATGTGATATGGATGCTCTTATTATTATACCATTATAGTTTCTGATTATATGGGGTCCGAAGTGTATCCCTTTTCATAGTATTCTGTTTATGAAATTTTTATGAAAACAGGGTATGAAAAGTGGTATCAAATGTTCATTAAATATTTTGAATATTGTAAACTTATGCCCTTGTTAATATGCAATAACTTTTCATCATCAGTTGAGCTTGATTAATGAATCAATTTTAAGTTAATTCAGTTGTTTTCAAAGTTTTTCATTCAAGCGATTCTTGGCAGTGACTCTTAAAAAAGAATGAAAATAAACAAATTCAACATGTAAACAAAACTATTGAGGCAATTAATATTCTTTAACGTTTGCCTTACCCGCTTTCAAGGTAAGTCGTTGTAAATGATTTCATTACGAACAAAAAAAAAACAACAACATTTGCCTTTGTCTGCCGGAAATTCAATGCTCTGATCTGCTATTTTGGATTCATGTTTCATTCATGTTAACCCAAAATGGTCAGACAACTGTGTTATTATAGACTGTCGAGACTGAAATGCTGTGCTCCCCCCCCACTCCATTTGCCAGCAGGCGCTTAGTCATTTCAACACAAATTATGTACAAGATTGTGTCGAGCTTATCCATATTAGTGCGTAGCTCTTGCTATCCTGAGCCCTTTGCCTTGGGTGGTTAATACACTTCACTTATCAGTGGACAGTGCGAAACAGAAATGTGGTCTTTTTTCGCAAATTTAAACTATAAGTCTGAGTCCCTTATCATCCACTTCCGATGTTGATGTCTTTAGCTTACTGTGCAGAGATGATATTGCAGAAAATGTGTGACCTCGACTGTAGTTTTGAGATAAGTGTAAGGTCCCCTACCCGGTGGTGCAGCTGGCAACACTGTTGCTTTAGAGTGGCAAGATTGTGGGTTCGAGTCCCCTACCAAGCAAAGATTTATAAACATTTTTAATAATGAATCACACAATTCTTTTATATTATGTTGGGTTGTTCATGAGTAGTGAACAAAATTGAGTTGTTCACTAAACTGAGCAAGTAACATGTTCTTCATTAGTCTTGTTCAGTTGTTCACTTTTCGTCGTTCTTTTCACTTTTCTTTATCAAGTTGTTCATTTGTTCTTGTTCACTAACTTTTGTTCAGAGTTTTCACTCCTTTTTCTTTCAGTGAGTTTTCAGTGACTTGTTCACTCAATTTGTGACTCTTCAGCTGTTTTTGGCCATTTTAGTTCTTGTATTCATTTCTTATCGGGCACTCTGTCTCCCCCGCTTCTTTGGGTCGTTGGTCAACCAACTTCGTATGGAGACGGACTGTGGTGTGGCTTACGAGATGACATTGCCATTTTTAAATTGGAACATTTCCGCAAACCTTAAGCCCTTATAACCCTGCGTTGGCGACACTTTCTGAGTGGGCTCTTCTTCGCTTGGGTAACCGACAAAACGAACTTCCTCTTCACACGGAGATACAAATTGACCTTATCCCTCCTGCTAATATAGTCTGAGTTCAAAAACAATCCTCGTACTCTACAAACACCTGCACAACTAAACATAAGCAACATTCCTCTTCTAATTTTCCCGCAATTTTCTTCATACACGCTAGTATCCCATACTCTCTACGGGTTTATTGTGCAGCCTCAACAACATAAACCAAATAATTATTAGGCCCGAACCACCCCACGGGCGCTTACTCCTTTTATCTTTTTTAGACTTTGTCTAAACGGATCGGCATACAAAATTAGAGTCTAAGCAAAGCGCATTCCTCAACCACAAGGTTCCGCCTTCTAACTGTAACAATTCATCTCGTTGCGAAAGTCCAGACCCACCACAAGAAACTTTGCGTCGACAAATTATTTTCCCTCTCTCCACACACTGCAAAATGTGAATGTATTTTTTCCTGTATACCCCGATGTCATTTCAGAAACTATGACGTCAATATCCCTAGTAGACACGACTGGGATAACTTACCACATAGCAGAGCTAATGCCATTAACATCTAACGGATGGATCTAAGCTCGATAACACAGTAGGAGGGAGTTTACTCCACCGACCTGTGGAGTATAGACCTGATCATTGCAGCGTGTACCAAGCAGAACTGGTGGCCATCCAGGAGGCCGCCAATTACCTTAGCACGCTATGGTCGAAAAAGGAATGTATACATTTACTCAGACAGTCAAGCAGCTCTAAGGGCGCTTGACTCTTACACCAATGATGCCAAAACGCTCACGGAATGCCGTAGATCCTTAAATGAGATCGCTCGGCATCTCTGTATCCACCTTATCTGGGTGCCTGGTCACCGCAACATTGAGGGTAACGAGTCAGCCGACAGGCTGGCTAGACAGGGCACTACCATCCAGCTCCTCCCGGAGAAGAGCACGATAGGGATGCCCTTGGCCTCATATAAACTAATCACAAGAAATGAAACCTGGCGCCTAGCTACTGAACGATGGAACAACCTTCCTGTTTGCGCTGTAGCTAGGGTCACCAGGTAGGGTACTAGTAGCCTTTTACGCCAAAGTAGAGGAAACATCTCACTTCTGGTCGGAACCGGGTCACTGCCTTATCGGTAGACATGCAGCACGCTTAGGAGTCGCCCACAATGACTTCTGTAGAAGCTGCAAGTGTGAGGATGAGGAGGAAACATTACTGCATCTTATATGCCACTGCCCAGCACTTAGTAGAAGGAGACTCAAAACACTTGGTCACCCCTTTCTACTCAACCTCTCGGAACTATCTGAGATAGAGATTCCGTCTCTACTAAAATTTTTACTTATTTCACAGTGGTTCAATCGGGAGGAACCCCTGGTTTAAATAGGGAATATATATGGTGTCGCAATGGGCCTATCTTGGCCTAAGAAGGGCAATTTATTGTCCTAGCCATCTACTAACCTATACCTTTCCCTTAAAAATGGAAAGTTGTAAAAGTATGTACAGGTAGAAACATTTCCACCTAAGTATATATATTCTTGTCAGCAACACCAGTCGATTTAGTGTCCGTCTTCCGTATAACCGATTCAGACAAGCCACAATTCCTACCGAACTCTTTCGCTTTGTATAGGGGCAAACCAGCGAATTGTTCTATTGAAGGGGCGTTTTGGGTTGTTGTTGTTTAACTTGAAAACGCTCCTCTCTTGTTGCTGCTTTGGACGTTTTGTTGTGATTTTTCTCCAACGTGCGGCAAAAGAACTGTTGGCAAAACGAACGATCGTCAATCGTTTGGTCCCATCCATTAAAACTCCGCCAAAAGAACTCATTGGTTTTATACGTTCATCGGTTTTGTTTTATTTCATTTGTTGTTTTGTTTTATTTCATTTTTTATAAGTGGGAAAATAGAACGTCATATTTTTCTTTGTGTACTTTGAAGCAGAATATTTCTCAAATTCTTGTTTAGAATTGCAGCAAATATATAACCGATCTTTAGCTTTGTTTATAATGTCTTAGATACTTTCCAACATTTTGAAATCGGTGCGAATTTGCGGAACTTTCCGCTAAAAAGAACTTTGAAAACTCGCATTTCATTTGAAATATTTACATCTGTTTTCTTATTTCTTTTCAGGGCTCCACCTGTGCCCTCACTGAGTCCATCCTCCGTCATCATGGCGCCCACACTGGTTTCTTCAGTTCTCCCCATATTCTCTTCACCAACGAACGCATCCGCATCGATGGCGAACCCCTGGCCAAGGAGAAGTTTACGTATCACTTTTGGAAGGTCTTCAATCGTTTGAACGAACAACGGGAACATGAATACGATTTGCCCGCCTACTTCAAGTTCCTAACCATTCTCAGTTTCCATGTGTTTGTCGCCGAGCAGGTGGATGTGGCCGTTATGGAGGTGGGCATTGGTGGTGAGCAGGATTCGACGAATATTGTACGTAACATCAAGACCGTGGGCATCACTTCGCTTGGACTGGAGCACACCGAACTGCTGGGACGCACTCTCAAGGACATTGCCTGGCAGAAGTCGGGCATCATTAAGCCCGGATCGCATGTGTTCACGCACGTCAGTCAGCCGGAGTGCCTGCAGGTGATACACACACGGGCCAAGGATCAGCAGGCCGTAGTTTATGAGGTGCCGCGCACAGAGGAGTACTTCCATTACAATCTCTATGCCAACTACTTGGATAGCTTTAACAATGTGATACGCATGAATGGATCTCTGGCCATGCAGCTGGCCTATGACTGGTTGGACCAGACGACGGGTCCGCTGCATCGGAAGCGGGTGGTGAACGAGCCGAAAATGTGTTCAGAAGCCTTGTTGGGTCTAAGGAATGCCCATTGGCCGGGTCGCTGTCAGTTGGTGGAGTTTCTGGGCATGCGACTGCATTTGGATGGGGCGCACACGGTGGAGAGCATTGAGGTGTGCACCGAATGGTTTCGGAAGAGTATAAGCCACAGGTGGGTGAGTTGAAATTGAGTGGAGTCTTGGATTCTTTCTAATTTTCCTCTCTTTCGCAGTCACAATCCCCGCATTCTGATCTTCAATCGCACCGGCGACTCGGACATCACAAATATACTGGAAATCTTGAATCGCACTTGCCAGTTTGACATGGTCTGCTTTGCCCCCAATTTGGCTACCCTTAATCCCAATATACCCAGCCAGGTAATGGTGCGTTTCAATCCGGAGATGCAGCTGAAGCGTGCCTATGCTATAGCCTCGGTTTGGCAACAGGTGAACGCCAAAGCACCGCTGCCACATAATAACAATGCTGGCCAGGTCTACAAATCTCTGTTGGATGTCTTTACGGAGGTGAGAAAGCGTTATGCAGCGGACATTAAGCTGGATGTGCTGGTCACGGGCTCGATTCATCTGCTGGGCGCTGCCATTGCCGCACTCAAACAAATGGAAGTGCCACCCGCCAAGGCAGAGTTGACCAATGGACATTAATGGAATGGAACGGAATGGAACTGAACCTGTGACTCGAGAGCTGAGACGACCGATTTCGAAACGTTAAACGAAGCAAATGTGAAAAATTTTCAGTAAATTAAAAAATTGTATCGTATCCTTTGATTGTTTGTAAAATTTATAGCATAAAAATTCCTTTTTTTCTGAATAACCGTACTTAAAAATTGCCTAGCCGTATGAGAAATAATAAACAATGAATGTTAAGACGCACAGAGAGATGGTGATTATCATTTGGATCAGTCTAAATTTGGACTTAAAAAATAGGGGAAAGTTAACTTCGGCTCAGCCGAAGTTTTTGTATACCCTTGCAGCTTCCATTGAAAACAAAAAAGTTTTTCTAACTAAGACTACTTTTTGGACCTTACTTATCTATGGGATCTATACTATATAGAGGTCTGATTTCGACCAAACTTGGAGAAATCATGGAAAAGCATAATACACTGTTAATTACGAAATTTGGAGGCGAACTTCTTTTTCGACCGATCTTTTATACTGCAGCTATATGCTATACTCATCCGATTTTGATAAAACTTTGTAGAAATGTGTTCAAAGTATATAAAATAAGAATAAGCCAATAAAATGGACGTTTTCATTATAAACAAAAAAGTTTTTCTCACTAGAACTAGTTTTTCGACCGATTGTTCCTATGGCAGCTAAATGCTATAGTCATCCAATTTCGAACAAACTTTGTAGAATTGTGTAAAAGTATATAAAATAAGAATAAGCCAATAAAAAGAACGTTTTTATTACAAACAAAAAAGTTTCCTCTCTCGAACTAGTTTTTCGATCGATCGTTCCTATGGCAGCTATATGCTATAGTCATCTGATTTCGACCAAACTAAGTGAAATCATGGGAAAGGATAGTAAACTAAGAAATACATACTTTGGAGGCGATTCCATTAAAAACAAAAAAAAAGAGATAGCATAGAAACAGACGGACAGACGGACGGACAGACGGAAAGGGCTAAATCAACTCAGCTCGTCATGCTGATCAAGAATATATATACTTTATGTGGTCGGAGATGCTTCCTTTTAAGCGTTACAAGCATCCGGACAATTTTATAATACCCTCTGCAAGGGCATAATAAACTAAAAACAAAAAAAAAATCCTTCTTAAAAAGTGTCAAGAAAGTGTTTGTTATAAAATGTCGAAACTCATTTATTCTCAGCACAGGAGCTCAAATGGTAAATAATATATTGATTCTAGACAAGTTTTCCCCGCTGAATCCGAAACTGCTTTTTATGCTTTATGCTATAATCAGGGATGCAAACCGGTTCTGAACCGGACCGAACCAAACCGGAACCGAACCGCTAATTCCAGGTGATAAACCGAACAGGTGTCCCTTCGAAAATGCTGAACCGAACCGAAAATCACAAATGGATCGGTTCGGTTCATTGCACTGACAAGTCGCAAGCCTTACAAATTCTGGGAATTTCAATCGATTTGCTTCGATCAGTCCTTATCGATGCCGGATTTATGAAACATGTGATCCTGTACACCTTTTGCAATTGTCTACCGATCTCTTAATATGCCTGTCGTAAGTCAACATTTCTTTTTTGATTGTTGCTAATCAATTTGTTTTCGTATCTCATCGAGCTGTCGAGCTTCTGCCCCTTAATCCAACTTTAGACAGGACCACAGCTATTAAAGTAAAATCATTAAATTCAATTCTATTCAAATGTTCTGTAGGAACTCTATTTCGAAAAGTCACATATTTACTTTAGAAATCATTAAACTTCAAATCATGAAGCAAAAAACGCTATAGGTGAGCTTTAACATTGTAAAAAGTTTTCCGGTATGAAAAAGCATTCTCTTAGAAGCTTTCAATATATTAAGGATTAGCTAGACCATGGTACAACAATCATGGTACGGCGCAGATTTGTTTGGAGTACTGAGCTTTTGCTTTTGCACCAAGAGTACGCAAAGCACAAACGTTTTGCGTACTTTTTGAAGTCTTTGCTGAAAGCGCACACTGGGAGCGCTGTAACTTAGTTGTTTTACCATGAGCTAGACCAAATAGAGTTAGTTCAAACAAAGAATACCTCCAAAAACCAGAACTTATAGTTTATAATATGTTCGAACCCAACGGACCTAACTTTATTTTTCATCAAATAGTATGTCTCAACTTCAAAAGTCCAAAAAAATTACTTTCTGAACAGATTTAAGGGCATTTCTGAATGTTAGACTTTCGAATGGGCTTAAAGGGTTCAGATTCAGTGGAATTAGGGGCAATCCTAGAACAAAAAGAAGTTTTTGACATCATTTTGGATATGCCGCAACTTCAAAAGTACAAAAAAATGACCCTCCGAGCAGATTTCAGGGTTAGTTGAGACGACATACTCAAGGAATAGGGTGAAATTTAGGGCGATCCAAGAAAATAATCGAGTTTTTGAAACGGTTTCGGACTGCCTAACCTTCGAAAATTCGGAAAAAATACCTTTCCTCGCAGACTTGAGGCCAAACTGGGACTTTATACTTAAGAAAAGTTTTAAGGCTTGCGACTCGACGAAATTAAAGACAATCCTTTGATAGGAATGCGATTTTGGCAACTTTTCGGACTGACTTACCTACGATAGTCTGGAAAAAAGTAATTTTCCGAACAGATTTAAGCAAAATTCGGGACGATATCCTTAAGTACAGGCTTTAAGGGTTGAGATTCGAAGGAATTAGGGGCGATCCTAAGAATAATTTCAAAATTTCAAAAGTCCATCAAAATATCAGGTTGTGCTTTGAGATTTGTCAAATTTTCGGAATCCATGAATATAAATTTCTTTGCGAATTCCATTCCGCGCAGATTTAAGGGAAGAGCGAGACTATTTGCAAAAGCGGAAACTGTCTAATTAAAATTATAATAAACTAAGACTGAACCACTGAACCGAACCGAAACCGCGATTCAGTTGGCTTTAAAAACCATTTAGTTAACCGAACCGGTGGTTTAAAAACTGTGTGAACCACTGAACCGAACCAGTCCTTATTTCCGATCGGTTTGCATCCCTGGCTAAAGTCATCCGATCCGGCCGGTTCTGACAAATGTGTGGTGAAGAAAGCTTTCAAACTGACGGATGAGATAGCATAGAAACAGACAGACGGACGTATGGACAGACGGACTGGGCTAAATCAACTCAGCTCGTCAAGCTGATCAAGAATATATATACTTTTTCTGGTCGGAGATGATTCCTTCTATGCGTTACAAACATCCGGACAATTTTATAATACCCTCTGCACAGGTATAACTATAATTTAATAGTAACATGGCGTCTGAACAACATGGGTCTACGTGGAACTAATTCGTAGACTTAATGTCCTAATGAATAATAATAAAACTTTTGCAAAATGTGTTTGGTTTTTCAAATCTACTCAAAATCTCTAAGTGGAATTTTCGGGGTTTTCCGTATAGAATTCAACTTTGATTGTCCCTCTTTGGTAACGATTATTTTTAGCAGCAGTACACTCTTTCAATGGTTCCTGGGTCTCTGGTGTGCAATGTTGGATCCTAAATTCATCCACAACGATACTACGAAACATATAATTTTCAGAATTAGACAACAAATGGTTCACTTTGAAAATTTCACCAAAACTAAACATCTTGAAAGATAAGCAGCAATCAGCTGATTAAAAACACCAAGCAACAAATTCATCAATTGATTAAGAATGTACAGTTTTCTTACTTAGGCCAGCTGACTAAGATATATAGCCATACTCCCATTTTCGCATTCGCAAAAGTTTTGCGATTTCAAACCGGTTTTTAGTACAAATTTGCTCTCCAAATCGCAAAACTTTTGCGAATGCGATAATGGGAGCATGGCTGATAACTCTGATATGGCTCTTATACTGTGCCTTGTAGAGGGAATCGTTTCATGTAGGCATTCAAATTTAGGTAAATTCGGATGAATTATATCAATAGAACTGTATAAGAACCAACACAAATCACAGATATCAAATTTAACTTTCAACTTTCAACTGAGCTAATGGAAATTGTACCAAAATTTCGAAAAAAAAAAAAACGTTTCCGACGGCTTTCCCTATTCCTTCCAAACTGTTGGGGACGGCATCCTGTTCTCGACTCGAACGAAGTTAACACAACAATGCGGCATTTGCGTTGCATGCACCAAAGGACAGGACTAAAATCTGTTTACTGTGTGTCCCTGTGTGAGAGGGTGAGGGTGGGTTTCGCTGACAAATGGACCAATCGCTGAGCAACAACCCTGCCGCTGTTTGCTCTTCCTGCCAGTTAGAGTGAGATGGCCAGTGTTATATGCTAGCGCTGTGCTGCTTGCTTGACTAAAAACAAAATGGCTAACGGTCGAGAGCGGAAGTCCTGCGTGGGAGCGAGATGGCTGGCCAACTGATTAAATAACGGTTAAATGGCATGTTAACGCTAACGTAACGTCAACTGCAGCAACGACAACTGCCATTGCGCCCTCTGCCGCCGCTGTGAGCGCTAAACTGTCCCGTTTACAGCAACAAATCCGCGTAATTCAGTTTGTGTGTGTGTGTGTGCGTGTGTGTGGGGGTGTTGTCTCTGTATGTGTGCAGGGTGAGCCTGACTTGCCATCGCCCCCGCTAAAAGGATTAATAAACGTTCAACGTTTCGCATTTCAGTTGTTCATTTGACGCGGCGCTTAACGGTTCAGCTACACTGGCCTCGCAGCGATTGCTTTTTTTTTTGGCCGCCCGCAGAATTCAATTAAAGTCGAGGAAATTGTCTGTTTTTGTTCTGTTGCAACAGTGAGCGAAGTGCAAATTGCAAAATGTTGACTCGGCATTGACACTTTTTTGGATTATTTGTGATAAATTAAAAATTTAAACGAAAGGAAGAAAATACACAACAAAATGCAAAGCTCTAAATCGTTTTTGATACGCGATCTCTTGGGTGACTTAATCAATCGACGGCAAACGGATTCGGGTGAGTGGCAATTCCTTCTGGCAAAGTACTCAGAGAATGAAAAAGAAAAGGTTTATTTTTGTAAAAATTTCTATTGAGGCATCAGATAACAAAGTGCTTGATTGTAAGATAATTGATGGGAGTAATAGCTCTCTTCAGACTTTGGCCCATGACCGTTTGCCTTTTTGTAAGTTGTCCGTTCCCAGTTAGCTACTGTGCGAAGGCCACAAAGAGTGAAAAAACCGAGAACATTGGACTCAAAATGAGCATAATCGGTCACAAAAACAAATCATGCACGGATTTTCTCACTTCAAGAACAATTTCTAACTTCAAGAACTTTTTTTGAGAACGCAAAATCTTGATTTGAGTTCAAATGTTCCGTTTTTGAGAACATTTTGAACTTACAAAAAAATTTGAGGTCCAGGGTCCACCGTCCACAAGTCGTCCATGGTCCACTTCTGTCCATGGTCCACTGTCCAGGTCCACCACCGTCCAGGTCTGCCGTCCAGATCCACCGTCCAGGTCCACACCACCGTCCCCAGTTCCAGGTCCGCCGCCGTCCAGATCCACCGTCCAGGTCCACCACCGTCGAGATCCACCGTCCAGGTCCACTACCGTCCAGATCCACCGTCCAGGTCCACCACCGTCCCCAGGTCCACTACCGTCCAGGTCCACCACCGTCCACAGGTCCGCCGTCCAAGTCCACCACTGTTCCAAGGCCCAACCAACCCCGTCCAAGTCCGCAGAGACATCACTTCGCTTATTAAAATAAATAAAAATTTTCCAAGAACTTTGTCGCTCGCAACGACGACGGCCGTCTTAGACGGTTAGGCTATTGCCCAGTGCTGATACAGCACGTCTGAATGGCAACTTATACTTTTCGGTGCGGTGGTTGAGGTGAACTGAATTGTGCTCATTTCATGAACATTCGGAACATTTGTTCTCCAAATATTGGGAGAACATTCTGTTCATATTTTGAGATGAAAAATCTTACTTTCTGAACACGTTTTTTTCAGGTTAATCGAGTTAAAATTGTTGTTGAAGATATATCGAAGAGTACGAGCAAGGAATTCTGTTTAGACAATACAGACTACACCTCTTCTCACCAGCCAAGACCTGAAATGTCCTGAGATAAACCCTCCGCTGGTTTAAGATATACAGATAGTACGGCAACTATGGGGCACTTTGAAATTGAAGAAAAAGCCCATTTTGAGCACTGTTCAGCACATAAATGAAAACTGGTCATCCAAGATTCAGTGAAAATATTTTCTCCATATCCTGATGCTCTTAATCAGTGATGCCAATTTGGAGAAAAACTTCTTATACTTGCAGACAGATGAAGTTTATTTTCAATTTTGGCCACGCTCTCCCACCCCCACAATATCGAAAAAACGTCATATCTCCCACAGTTTTATAGATAGAAGGTTCGTTCCTTCTGAACATATTCAGTAATCGGGATTCTTTATCGATCGCAACGGTGATGGGCAGCACTTCACAGGTACAGAGTATATTATAGTCGGGCTTGACCGACTTTCTTACTTGTTTTTTTTGCTATCTTAGCAACTTTTTGTCCTTAAATTTTGAGAACTCTGGTTATGGTTATTGTACCGTTTTAAGTGTTACCACAATTTTAAGTCAAAAAGTTTCTAAAATTGCCAAAATAATAAACAAAAAGTGAATGTTAGCAGGCTCGAGGTTTGATTATAGTTCAATAATCAACCAGAAAATTCAACAGAGAATACATTTGAACATTAACAGTAGCTGTGGCTGTGTAGACGGCCGTTTCGGCTGCCGCCATGGCAAAGCCTTCGTCAGTACACTTTCAGTTGCTGTCACACCAACAAGCCATTTGCAAATCCTATTTATATTACCCAGTTGGCGAATAAATAGTTGAGAATTCCAAGTGCACCATCTGCAACTTGGAGGAGAAGACCGGTGACCACGGTGACCCGTGTGAAGCTGCCCTACGGCGCCAAGAAAGTGGTGCCCTCGGCCAACCGCGCCATGGTCGTCATTGTGGCCGGCGGCGGTCGTACTGGCAAACCCATCCTGAAGGCCGGTCGTGCCTACTACAAGTACAAGGTGAAGCGTAACAGCTGGCCTAAGGTGCGTGGTGTGGCCATGGAACCTGTGGAGCATCCCCACGGTGGTGGTAACCATCAACATATTGATAAGGCGTCGACAGTTAAGCGTGGCACATTCGCTGGTCGCAAGGTCGGTCTCATAGCTGCCCGTCGTACTGGTCGTATTCGTGGTGGCAAGGGCAATGCCTAGGACAAATAAGCAGGCAGTGGTGGAGGTTGACATGGAGCCGCCGCCGGTTCCGTCGTCGTCGTGGGGATACAGCGTTGTGGTGATGTTTTTGTGTGTCGCTGCGCTGATTCAACTGACTGCAGATTTTAAGTGTCGAATTATACCGCATACTTTTTTACAACGAGTACACTCGAGTCAAGAAAACAGGCACTCTGGCAAATCTCTGGTACAGAGTTTATTATAAGCGGGCATGACCACTTTTTTATTCTTGGTTTTTACAAGACTTCATTGCTCTGCAGTGAAGATCACGTCCTACGAAATTTTGTAGCTTTAGTGTGGTATAGACAAAAAAAAGACAAATAATAGAGGATTGTTATGTCATGCTCCTAGCTTTAAATAATGCCTCTAATAATCATAAACCGGAGCAAACTTTGTAAAATCGCACCTATTGAAGTTTCCGGGATAATAAAGAACACACTTATTCTGAATCGAGAAAATTTGTTTACTGACGGATTCGACCTGAACAGAGCACAACTAAACTAAAAGGGTTTGGTTCAAAAGTATATTTATACCCTTGCAGAGGGTATTATAAAATTGTCCGGATGTTTGTAACGCATATAAAGGAAGCATCTCCGACCACATAAAGTATATATATTCTTGATCAGCATGACGAGCTGAGTTGATTTTGAGTTCCGTCTGTCCGTCTGTTTCTATGCTATCTCCTCCGTCAGTTTTAAAGCTATCCTCACCAAACTTTGCACGAAGTCTTCTGGTACATATACGCTGCACATTTGTCGGAACCGGCCGGATCGGATGACTATAGCATATAGCTGCCATAGGAACGATCGGTCGAAAAACGAGTTTTAGTGAGAAAAACTTTTTTGTTTTTAATGGGAAAGCTCCTAACAGTTTGCGTATTTCTTAGTTTACTATCCTTTTACATTTTACACATTTCACAAAGTTTGGTCGAAATCGGATGACTATAGCATATAGCTGCCATAGGAACGATCGGTCGAAAAACTAGTTCTAGTGAGAAAAACTTTTTTGTTTTTAATGAAAACGTCCTTATCATTGGCATACACTTATTTTATATACTTTTACACAATTCTACAAAGTTTGGTCGAAATCGGATGACTATAGCATATAGCTCCCATAGGAACGATCGGTCGAAAAACTAGTTCTAGTGAGAAAAACTTTTTGTTTTTAATGAAAACGTCCTTTTTATTGGCATATTCTTATTTTATATACTTTAACATATTTCTACAAAGTTTTATCAAAATCGGATGACTATAGCATATAGCTGCAGTATGAATGATCGGTCGAAAAAGAAGTTCTAGTGAGAAAAACTTTTTTGTTTTAATGGATTTTAAATGGGATCTTTTCCCTCCAAGTTTGATCGAAATCAGACATCTCGTAATTAACAGTAGTCTTACTTAGAACTTTTTGTTTTCAATGGAGCTTTCACCAAGTTTGGTCGAAATCAGTACCATTTTTTTTTTTTTTAACATCTATATAGTAAAGATCACGGTCGCCATTACGAAATTTAAGTAAGCTTGATAGACAAACAAAAAGGAGGGCAATGTAAGAGGAATGGTTAACTTTGCTCTTTTTCAATGAAAGAAGCAAAAAGTTCGGAGTATACAAGGAAGCTTCGGATAAATTGAAAACACCGGTCTGAATGAAGAAAATTTGCTTTTACTCACGGATCCCAACCTAACAGGAGCACAACTAAACTAAAAAGGGTTCGGTTTAAAAGTATTTTTGTTTTCTATTTATGCACATTTTTAATATTTTTTATGATAAAAAACTTCTGGGTTTTTAAATGCTGGCTACATTTTTTTAAGGGAATTTTAAAACACGCATTCACCGACATTTTGAACACTCTACTAGTTTGGCTCTCCCGATCTCTATGAAGTCTGCATAATACTTTAGGAAAATATAGAAGAAACGGTGTAATTCTACAGAAAATTCCCCCATAATAAATTTCCCTCTACTCAAAAAAGCCCACAAAATTCGTATAAAACGTGGCGACCGTGCTTTGTCTAGCTTTCAAATTCGATGATTGCATAATCTTACACATTCCGTTATTCTTTTGCTAATTGTCTGGCATTATGGCCAATTAGCCTGTACTTTGTGTGTGACTTCAACCCCGTGTTGATGTAAGGGGCTTGGGGGGAGGCTGGATGAGTTACATAAACCGCTGACAAATTGTCCTATTGCCCGTTGGCATTTAAATCTCACACCTAGCACAATTATGACAAACAAAAGTTTCAACAGCAAGAGACCGAGAGAGAGAGAGAGAGAGTGGGAGTGCGGGAGCGAGCGCTGGGTAGCAAACAAACAAACGCTTAGGGCAATAATTTAATTGTGCACTGCCCCTGCCCCCCCTCTTATACGGCTGCAGAGCTTTGCCTGGCTGTTGTTGTTTCTGCTTGTAACTTGCGCTCAAGCAATTTGTCACGTACAAACACTTTGATTGTTTAGCTCAGTAGCAGCAGCAGCAGAAGCAGCAGCCACAACAACAACAATCGTCCTTTCACACTAACACAAACATAAGCTGACTTTGCCTCAGGTGCTCTTTCACTTATGGGCCTCCCACTCGCTCTAGCTCTCTCTCTCTGTGTGTGTGCATGCATGTGTGTGTCTTCTAATTATGCATGACATTAAATAAAGTTTATCTCAACAATTACAACTATTTAGGGGCTAATTGTTGCCTGTTATAACCAACAGAACAAAGTGAAAAGTGAAAGTTTGCCACATTCAAATGGAAGTCAAATGTTTTGTGTGTGTGTGGGTGCGAGTAAGAGGCAAACTGAAGTTTCAGATCTCAGAGTAAAAATAAAGAAGAGAACTTCCGTTAGATTTCCGTTGCCACCGCTGCTGCTCTCGAAACAAAGAGAACTTGTTTTCAATCTTATTTTTAAACATTTCAATGGCAAATAACTCACCACTTTTCGCTGTCCTTTGTGCCCTTGAGAGTGTGTGTGTATGTGTGTTATCCTTTCGTATTCCTTAATCAAACTTAAATTGCTGGCACATGCGTGATTTTTTGTTGGTTTCGTAAGTATCTCACAGTTCAAGTGCCTATTAAATGGCAATTGTGCCGCAAATTGATACGACGTGACTTTTCAGCAAAAGAAAAAAGTCACTCGAGACGCCCCCCAGGCTGTCCACACACGCACACACATGCATAATTGAATCTCCGCCTCACATAAAAATAGAATGCCAAAGTCAAGACCCATTTTGGGGTTAAAATACACAGAAATTCATACAAATTCATACATATATATAAAAATAATTTCCGCCGATTCCTTGCTGAGCGGACACACGTGAGAGCGCCTGCGGCGACGTCCTGGTGGTGGAAATCCCAACAAATTCCAATAGGAAACAATTGAGCATGGAAGACGACAACACGACACGTGAATTTAATCAGGCAGCCCCGCGGCGCAGCTGGCCACGTTAAGGATCAAGGATATAAATAACATGTGGAATGGTTTAAAAATGGAAATCCACATTCTGTGTCTTCCTAATGGACCAACGCCCACTTGACTTTATGGACTGGCAGACACGCAGCGCAGTTGTCTTTGCTCACCGCAGGATAATGAGAGGTCTAAGGCCAAAAGTGGCCGCACGCGCAGAGAGAAAAGTAGGAAAACGCATTAACGACACGCTGCGCTTAAAAGCAGGCTACATTGATTTTTTTTTTTTTGGGAGAGAGAGAGATCAATCAATTTATACAGAAGCAAGTCAAGTGGAGAGTATTCGTAGAGGTAAGCTGGACTTTGTCGGTTTTGAATTCAATTAGAAATATAGAAACTGATTTAAGTCCGCGTGAACTGAAAACTATTTCCGTAGCTTCGCTAGCATCCCTCTCCTTAAACCTTTCCGAAAAGCACTTTTCCCGAATTTTAAAGAATTGACTAAAATCGATCTTTTCCGCATTTTTAGAACTTTTTAAGAACAGATTGCTCGAAAATAGTACATAAATTCATTTCAGTTCTTGGATGGCCGACTACTTCGACGAAATTCAACCCTTGATCACCTTTCATACGGAGAATATACACTAAGAAAAAAGCTGCGGTTCAAAATGTAGCCCAAGCGGTCTCCTTTTTAAACCATTTCGTTCATGAATTGTTGTTCAAAAGAAATGCCCGACGTTCACGGCAAAACAACAGCTCTGGTCACACTACATTTCAACAAACAAGCGAGTCCGTTCAAAAAGCGAACAGTTGTTCGGAAATCATGAACAATTGGTGCTTTGAAATTCCCAAGCAGTTATAGCAATGCTGGAATGAGGAACCCTCTGCTTTTGCTCTAATAATAGAACCGTGAGGTTCCTAAACCTCCTGTTCAGTTGACCAGCCTCCTTTGTGGTGTTCTGTTTGAGTATTTAAGTTATGTAAAAACATAACGTGACCTCTAACCGGCTTAAACTTGCTAGTTTGAATATCATAGATGTCTTAAAAGCAGTCACATAGTTTTTATAACCAAAATGTTTACAAAAACGTACCAAAATTGTTCGAAAATTGAATCCAATGGGTTACCAAAAGGAGACCGCGTTGTTCCCAAAATAAGACCGAGGTGTTCCAAATTTGTTCCCAAAATGTTACAAAAAAGAGCCCCAAGTGATCTTAAAATGTTACCAAAATGTTTCTAAAAGAAGACCGATAGTTTATAAAATGACCCCAGAATGTTCCCAAGTTAAGTCCAAAATGGTATTAACGCAACAACTAAACCGTAATGAAGATCGAACAACGGGTGTTAAAATTGCGATCATGAAATGACTCCGCCGTTCACAGTTTACGAAAACCCGGGATTACTCTACTATTGTCAACGAATGGTCTTGATTTCGGAGGATTTTGAACGCATTTTCTTCTGAGTGTACCGACATTTTGTTAAATCTGCGAAGAAAAAACGACAAAAATTAATATCTCTGCTTGAATGACCCTTTCCTTAGGACAACGGCCGACGCGCCGCTATCTACTGGGCATAGGCAAACTCTCAAAAGCAGCGCAGTCGTCACACACACAGTATAAGCTCGTCGTGTTGCTTGGGCGCGCAGCTATGCTGCCTGATCGGCCCTTTTTTAGCTGTGTCTTTGCTACTGTGGAAGAGCAAATTGAATCATTTCTTACGCTGCTCTCAACTTCATGTCTGCTGCGGCGCACACACAACAATGCCAAAATTTGATTGTGATGCCCATGCACAAAATATCATTTCCTCACATCAATTTGGGTTCCAAGCAAAGCACGGGACTATTGAGCAACCACGAATACTGCTCTGCAATATTCCTAGATGTTGCCCAAGCATTTGACCGCGTTTGGTTGGTACAAGATAAGGACAATGCTTCCCCCAAAATACTCACAAAGTCTCAGAAAGTTACGTCAGTAACAGAGTATTCACAGTACGTCAAAATGAGTACGCAACGGAAGAGTTTACCATAGGAGCCGGAGTGCCGCAGGGTAGCGTACTCGGTCCTCTCCTATATGTAATGTGCACTGCCGACATACCAACAGACCCTCGACTTACAATAAATACTTTTGCTGATGATACGGCAATATTAAGCAGATCACCAAGTCTCTTGGCAAGCCACCTAGCTCAAGTGGAAGAGTGGCTGGCCAACTGGCGCATAAAAATCAACAAGTAAAAGTGTAGACGATTAAGAGCTCGTCTTGGCTTGCTACTGTCTTTGACAGAGTAAAAGTGTAAACATTGACGTTCACACTCAACATGAAGCACTTGTCCCCAGCTATGCCAAACGTGTTAACATTTCTTCTTTGGAAGTTGCTAAACGATTTGTTGCATATATCATTTCCTTTACCGCGAGATATTATCTTCATCGATAAAAGCCTCACATATCGAACCAAGCACATTAACTAAAAAACTTTTTAGAATTCAGATCGAAATGGCAAACAGAACCTATCACTTTGGCTAATTAACTCCTATTCCCCTCTAAAACTAGATATATAAAATCTTACTGTCCAAAAGCATAATAAAGCCTATCTGAACGTATAGCTCGAAGCTATAGGACAAATACATGTGCGAGCAGTGTGGACATCCTCCAAAGATCACAATCAAGAATTCTTAGAACCATCATTTTTGGAGCGCCATGGTTACATTCGTATTGACGTGTATCCACAACAAAGACCTCAGATGCCATTGGTCGAAATGAAAGAGCAACTTAATCGAAAATATTTCTGAGAAGCTTCTTACCCACCCAAAACAACTTCGCAAAATCTCTCCTCCGAAGACTGATCTCCGAAAAATGGACTCTACCAACTTAGCGACTGACTTGTTGCTACTGAAAAATTAAACGTCTTCAAAGAAATGGGCCTTGCCATCGAAAGTCTGGAAAGAAATAACTTTTCAAACAGATTTAAGCCAAATTCGGGACGCTATCCTTAAGGGTTTTGTTCAGCGGTTGAAATTTTAAAGATTTTCGGCAACCAAGAACATAAAGTGTTGCAATTCCGCGAGATTTTAGTCATTGGGAAGAGAAGATGGCCTTCATTAAATTTATAATAAATATTGAACCACTGAACCGAACCAAAACCGGGGCTCATCAGATGGCTTCAAAAACTATGTATTAAACCAAACCGGCGGTTCAAAAACAATGTGAACCACTGAGCCGAACCAGTCCTTATTTCCAAACGGCTTGGATCCCTGGTTTTTAAGACCTTTTTACAAAGTAAACCTGCAGTTTTTAGCTGGATCGAGGTCATGTTATGCTTACGCAAAACTTTAAACAGAGACACTCAACACCACAAAGGACGCTGGTAGATCTCGTACCTTGTAGACATATGTGGTAATCAAGGTTATACAGCGATCCGCCAAAGGAATGGTAAAGATCGCTTGAACGATAGTCGAGTTATAGGAAAAACAAACAATTTTATAGGCAGCACCGGCCACAACGATGATGGGCAGCCCACTTCAACACAAACTTTGGCAGGTACAGAGTATACTATAGTCGGACTTGGCCGACTTTCTTTCTTGTTTTTAATAAGTAAAGAAATAACGGCGATATGAAGCAAAGTTTCTCGGAGCCAGCTTTGATCGCGTAGACACCAATCCAAATGAAGAAAATATTTCTGAAGCAACAACTTACACAAGAAATAGTAAGAGAAATTTGGTTATTGTGGGTGATGTGTGTGTGCTTTTGGCTGTCTGATGCATACGAAATCATTCGTTGCCAACAACAAAGTTTACTTTGGAGACAACGCATTCGTATTTGTAGAAGCATAGGAGAGAAAGAGAAGGAGCAATTTTGCTATGCGTGAGTCTCTGTGCAAATGCAGTCCTAGCGTATAGGCAGAGGGCACTCCTGACTTAAAGCGTGCTTCTCTTTGGATTGCATTGATTGATTCTGTTTTCGTAACTGGATGACAACAACAAATTAACGAATCATATCTTTAGATTTGTAAGTTTAAGATTCTCTAGAGAAAGTTTTTTAAAAGAAACTTCAACTTTTGCTTCTATTCCACACTCCAGAAATTGAATTATCCAACGACGACTCGGACATTGACATAGAGGATCGTTCCACGCCAGATTCCACGGCGCAAGGCTGTCATCAAGATGATCTGCTGCTGTCGCATCGTCATCATCATCATCATCACAATCATCACTACAGCCACCATGATGAGTCCAGTGTGGAGTCCTGTGGCACAGCCACACCAGTCTCTGCTGGACATGGACTAAGTGCAGCCGCTGCGGCAGCCGCGGGACTGCTGGCTGCCGCAGCAGAGGCGGGCAGTGACCCGGTGGTGGGTCATGCCAATGGAGGTGCAGGAAGCGGCAGCTATGCCGAACACAAGCTGCAGTTAAGCAAAAGCGGACGCAAGCCACGCCGACGACGCACCGCCTTCACCCATGCCCAGTTGGCCTATTTGGAGCGAAAGTTTCGTTGCCAGAAATATCTAAGTGTGGCGGATCGCAGCGATGTGGCGGAAACATTGAATTTATCTGAAACCCAGGTGAAGACCTGGTACCAGAATCGACGGTAGGTGTTGGAAAGAGAGAGAGAGAGAGTGAGTGAATCCTTAAGCATAGAATGACCTTTTTTCTGGTTGCAGCACCAAATGGAAGCGCCAGAATCAGTTGCGTTTAGAACAGCTACGTCATCAGGCCACGCTGGAGAAGGATTTTGTGGTGCAGGAGGCCGGCGGCGGAGGCGGTGGACTGGGCTGTTGTCCCAATGGTTTGTCCAGTTCGTTTAGTGCAGCGGCTGCAGCTGCTGCCGCAGCCAGTAATCCCTGCAACTTTCTCACCTCCGCGGCGGCGGCAGCTATTTTCCGTAATGTGGGCTATGTGCATGGCTGTCCCATGTAATCCCCAGGATGTTATGACTATGCCTAAGTGTAAATAATTTGTTTGTTTGTGCTTTTTTTTCTTGTGTGTGCAATAACAAAATGATACCCCATAAAAAAAAACTTATTTATTCTATATAAATATATATATATATACCTGTATCTGTATAATCATAGCTTAGGCTTAGTCTAATTCAACTGTAATATACTACAACAACAACAACAACAGAAATTTGTGAACATCTCGCACTGTATGAATGTGTTTTTTTTTTTGGAGCAAAAATAAAATTTAACAAAATGCATTGCATACTTCGAGGCGTGTTTTATAATGTGAAATGGGATTTATCAGTTCTTTTTGCATAATTCAATAGATAAAGATCACTTAGAAGTCTAACTGGCTATCCTCACCTGCTATCAGCCTTCCAATTGTTAAGTGATTTCCATCCACAAAATCCACAACAATTAGTGGCAAACAAATGCAAAAGGGGATGAACGAGGACGAGGCCCAGACAAATGTGTCACGGCCCGAGGCACAAACACAATTTGCAACATTTTTCCAAACGGATAATGACAAACATTTTTTTTTAATCACAAAATGAAACCGAAACCAACCACCACCAAAACTGAGGCAGCAACAACAATATGGCAAACATCCTCCAAGTATGCGACCATTTGTGACTTTTGCGTTATTACTTAACACGAGTGTTTGAGGCCACAGCCGGAAGTCAAGTGCTGGCTCCCGGCCATGATGATGCTTGTATTCTTTTTATAACACTCAAATTAACGCAGCTCCAGTTTGTTAAGAGAATTGATATGGCGAGGCCATAACGATTAGAAGCTATGTAATAAGAATTAAGTTTTTTTTGATAATTTTCGAAAATTTGTTTACTTGTAGCATTTTGATTTAGAACCTTTTTGGCTCAGCCAGCCTACAATCGTTGTTGTTTTCGCAGAAAACTTAACTCGCTGTTCGCGAAAGATAATTCACTCGAAGAATCGCAAATTTCGCAATGGCGGTCACTTCTTTTAAAATTTTTTAAGTTTCATAAAAAACCGTTCTATTTCTCAACAAATGTAAAAGCTTTAAATTTTAAATTTCCAACGATGCTTAATTAATTTAACGGTGGAAAGCAGCTCCAATATACCCGTTGATCATCGAAAGTGAACATTTGTATTGCGGCTCTGCAAAAATCAATTCTAGTGATTGGAGCATCCAGTACAGTATCCTCAATAAGAAACTAGTTTCATGCTATTCATATTGGCTTAAGTTCACAAAGCTTCAAAGACCTGCAAACAAGCCTCATACAATGTTCGGCTGAGCTTCGGTTTGGCCTCCTTGATCATTCGTCGCTTGTGCTTGACACACTCGAAATGATCACAAAGCACATTGGCTCAGATCTTTGTATTGGCTTCACACGAGTAATAATATGAATAAGCTTTTCAGTAGCACACAGTCATAACAATTTTGCCATTTCTAGCCATGCAGGCCTTCTTTACATACCTTGCACTCTACTCGGAGCTTACTACTTCCACTCGCAACAGAATTTACTCGCACGTACTCTGCTTGTTGACGGCAAGCTTCGACAAGTCTCTTATGCATTGTTGTTGTGTTTTGAAAACTTCAAACAACAACATGCCACAAGAAGGAAAGAGAAAGCGTATGCCAAATACAAATGCTCTCAGAAACTAGGTGTAATCGCGAGTATTTGTACTGAACGAGCTTTACTCATGACGGCTCGCAGCAGAACTTTGATTTTAGCAACAAGCTCCGAGTCAACGTGAGCATAAGTACGGGCAACACTCGAGTTTGACAAGCCTTGAGCGCTGAGCGATTGTACTCGTGGCGGCTCGTTGCAGTTCTCTGGTGTACACTTTCGATATACTGAACTTTACAGAACTTTACAGTGCCACAATTTACTACCATTTAGGTTAGGTTAACCTTACTACCTAACCTTAGTACCATTTATTGGACTTATTTATTTCTCTGAATCTAGTGGAATTGATTCCCGAACATATTACCGTGAACAGTTCAGAAATTGTGAAAGCCGCAAAAATTTATGAACGACGGGAACCGAACAGAGCTGAAAAATAAATCATCATATGTGGCAAAAAAAATCATGAATTTCAAGAACTCTGGGCAAAAATGGCCATACTCCACTTGAGGCACTAAGGACATAAAATCGAAGTAATTCAATTATTTTTTGCTATTTCGGCAACAGCTGAACGAACATTTTCTCTGCTAAAAAGATTGAAAGCCTACTTCGGGTTAAAAACCCAGCAACATTTGAACTAATTGCTTTTCAAATCATCTGACAATATTTATTAACTTAAATAACTCAATTCCAAAATAATATCAAGAAGATAACAAAAAAATATATCTAAGCTGTGGCCAATTACTTAGCAGTATCGTCAACGTCCCCGGCATCGTGCGCCTGGAATCCTGTGTCCACTTTGTACAACACCCTTAAGAAGTAAACGAACTTACAACGTAAGTAATTTAGCTAACTTCTAATCTTCTTATTTGGACCGATATTTCAATCATTTATACGAGTAACATGTCCATAAAACCTCCGATGGACTTTTTTCTCGAACACGCCGATCGCCACCTCATCCGCTGCTGTTAATGTCCATGCTTCTGCGGGACAATAAGATCGAGAGAGGGTCTACTCTTGTAATATTAATTCTTCTTCGGATCTCCAGACTGTTGTTGTCGCTACGAATCATCGTTCCGAGGTTGACCAAATTCTTTACAACCTTATAGTTGTTGATTTTCGTCTCATGGGTTTTCTCCAGTTATTGTCTCAATGTGAATATCTGGTCTATGGTGGATTTACCAGGTCTAAAGCCACACTGATAAGGTTCGATCAGTCTGCTCATCCTCGGCTTTAGACGTTCACATAAGGTACATTACAGAACCTTATATGCAATGGGTAGGAGACTGATCTCCTTTTTTAAGTATTGGACAGAGAACACTTAGAGTCCAATCTTCGGGCATACTCTGTTCAGACCATTACCAACTCCTCGCCGCCAGTCTTGAACAATTCAGCGGACGGCTCATCAGCTCCGGCTGATTTGTTATTTTTTTAGCCCTTTTATTGCTAACCAAACTTCTTTTTGGTCCGGTGGGTATATTTCTATACCATTGATTGGTGGTTCCACTACTTCTCCAGAGACGTCATTGTGTTCGTCATCGCCTCCCAGCAGGTTGAAGAAATAGTTTGTCCAGTGCCACTTGCGAATCTGTGACTATACGAGGTGTGTTCAAAAAGTATCGCGAATTTTGTGTTTTTTCAAAAATGATTTATTTATTCATGAATATCTATTTTGTCCCCTTCAAAGTAATCCCCATGAGATATTATACACTTGTGCCAACGGTTTTTCCAATCTTCGAAGCACTTCAAAAAATCATTTTTTTTTATCTTGTTCAGCTCCTCCTTCGATGCCGTCTTTATCTCGTCAAGCGTAGCGTAACGTCGTCCTTTCATGGGCCTCTTCAGTTTAGGGAACAAGAAAAAGTCACAGGGGGCCAGATCTGGGGAATACGGTGGCTGCGGCATCATTAGTGTGTTGTTTTTGGCCAAAAAGTCGCGCACAAGCAACGATGTGTGAGCAGGGGCGTTATCGTGGTGCAAAAGCCAATTTTTGTTCTTCCACAAATCCGGGCGTTTCTGGCGGATTGCTTCGCGCAAATTGCGCATAACTTGCAGGTAATATTCCTTATTGACCGTTCTTCCCTGTGGCAAGAACTCATGATGCACCACGCCCCTGCAATCGAAGAAAACTGTCAGCAAAACTTTCACATTCGACCGAACTTGGCGCGCTTTTTTCGGTCTTGGTTCGTGCGGCAGCTTCCATTGAGAGGATTGAGCTTTGGTTTCCATAACCCACGATTCGTCACCAGTTATGACCCTCTGGAGCAAATTTGGGTCGTCGCGGACAGAGTTTAACATCTGATTAGCAATGTTCATGCGATGCTGTTTTTGGTCGCAATTGAGCAATTTTGGTACGAATTTCGCGGCGACCCGTCTCATGCCCAAATCATTGATAAAAATCGAATGGCACGACCCAATCGATATGTTTAGGTCCTCAGCAACTTCTCTAACGGTGATTCGACGATTGGCCAATACCATTTTCTCCACTTCATTAATTTTTTCGTCTGTTGTTGAAGTGCTCGGGCGTCCGGCACGCTCTTCGTCGTTCACATCTTCTCGGCCTTCTGAGAACATTTTGTACCACCGATAAACGTTGCTTCGGTCCAAGGTAGCTTCTCCGTATGCCACAGTCAACATTCGGAATGCATCCGCGCACTTAATTTCGTTTTTCACACAAAATTTGATACAGGTTCTTTGATCCATTTTTTTGAATAGGTAAAAATCGAAGACGATCCAAAACACGTGCAAGCAAAGCAGCTGTCAACAATTAAGTGAACATTCAAAATGGCCGAGCTTGTCGGCATAAGTGAGAGACATGAGTACCAACATAACGCCACAAAAAAATCGAAATTCGAATATACGTAACCCGCGAAAATTCAAAATTCGCGATACTTTTTGAACACACCTCGTAGTTCTGGGGTAAAATCCCAAGTCACTTTAAGATCTGATACCAGAAATTTTAAATCGAAATTTTCAACTTAACTGGATATATTTCATTAGATTTTTTTCCGCTCCTGAAAGATACCTAATGTTTTGGTTTTGTAGTACCACTCACTTTTCGAAACTTCCACTTTCCAGCTTCAGCTTTCACTTGGAGCATTTGGGCCCTTTGACTAGCCACCCCTGCAACCTGTGCAGCCCCTGCAACCCCATCCAACCCCCATCCACTTGTCTGCTTGTTAATTTACAAAGTTGGCAAACACTGTGAGCGAGCTTAATGCAATTAATAACTCATTAAATAAATACAAATCAAAGTGGACGACTCCACAAACGGACAAAAGTTTCTAGTTTTGCTGTTTGGGGGGCGGCTCAAAGCAGGCAAAACAGAGAAAAGCAACGTAAAATGTACCAATTAAAAATGCAATTGAAATTTGAATGGCGACGCAAATGAACCGCATGAATGTGGCAACGTATAGTCGCTGGGGGGGGGATGGGGTGTGTGGGGGAATGCATTTTATTCATTAAATTACATTCACATTTCATAGACAATTTCATGGATTCCCCCGGTTGTTTCTTGTTTCTAACTTGTTTCCGCCCGCGACCCGCTTCAAGTGTCTTTTTAATTAGCGTACCGTTGCGGCCACTCGAACTGGAACTAAGCAAACTGCACCCAACTCCCACTCCAGCACTCTCTCTCACACACACACACACACTGACTGACAGACAGATGTTTGCTCGTTAACTCACTCACCGCAAGATTCAATTTGTGGCTAAACATTTCTATTTCTCCACCTTTTTGTGTGGCGACCCCCTCATAGCGAGCTAAATGTGCATGAAAATGTAACTGTAACGGTAACTGTACACTAGCGCTGTCCCTTTTCTTCACTTGCCTTGCCTTGCGCTCCTGTGGCCCGTTATAATTGCGCTGCGAGAGTTTGTTGCTTGTTTTCCGGTTGGCTGCCCTTTCGTCTGCCACTGCCACCCTCTTCCTCTCTCTCTCTCTCTCTCACGCTCTCTTTCTCTCCGCCCGCCTGCCCCCGCATATTGAATAAAAATATGAATAGTACATAGAGAGCCGTGGCGAATGGAGAAGAGTAGTGCTCGGTGCATATGTTCTGGGTTATTTGCTATATAGCGACAAATTGATAACGTTTTGTATGATTCGCTCAAGTTGATTTTCAAGCAGGGACTACTCAAATGTGACGGCAGCGCCATTTACAATATGAGAGACGGGGGGAAGGAGGGCGGCGGTCGGGCGATTGGAAATGTCAATGGCAATGTTAAGTTTACTATTCATGGGGAAAATCTGAAAGTAAAACTGTTATTTGATGCCTCAGCTTAATAATACATTACATACATATAAATAATGAAAAGCGTTTGAGGGAAAATTAGAATTAATTAATACCGTTTGAGCGCCACTGCAGTATAAATCAGGAATAAACAGGCCTGTTCGGTTTCACATTCGATTTCAGAAAACAAATCGACTTTGGTTTACTGTTCTGGTATTCACGTTTATTCAGTGTTTCTTTTCAAATTGTTTCCGTTGACTCACTTTCACCTTAATCAACTGGTGAATCAAAACAACCAATAAATAATCACCAAAATATTGATAGTAGTTGAATATAGGTGTTTAAAATGTCGTTTCTATTTTTAAGGGTTTATAACCATTTTTCCAGCGTTTCATAAACAAGTGAAAACCAGAACAGCTTGAACAAAATATGTGAATTCGATTTGAGGCGTGGCAAAATTGAAGCTATTCATAAAAATATTATTTTTTATTAAAAATATTTTTAGGGAATTAAATTGCAAAAAGTATCTAAAAACACTAACATTGGTACAAATTAACTTTAAGCCATACTTTGACGCTTTATGTACAAAATCGTTTACTTTGAATTCATCGCTCCAAGCATGTGAATCAAATCGGTAAATCTATCGATTTGGACCGGAACAGGTAGCCAAACCGATTCGAGCAAATTTATGAAAGTAAAACCGGAACAGGCCTGATAATAAAATAATTGACTTTACGCTCTTGGCTTTTGTGCTTCCAATTTTCGCACAAAAGAAAGGCACCGAATTCGAACGGCACAGTTTGAGAAGCTCTTTCTTATGGCGCTTAAAAATGTGCTACACTTTTTTTTATTAGGCTCGAGACTCTCTGGAGACCTCAGTTATGGTGGAGCCTTGTTGTCAGAATTGCCATATGGTCATCGATTCTGAAGCGTGTTAATACAATTTTAGTTGAAAGGGGATTTATCATGGTTAAATTTAAGAGCTAAGTTCTTGCTTATTCATCGAAAACTAAACAATTAACTGGACATTTACTTATGTTCGAAGAATAGTCAAAAAACACCACAAAATATGGCATGTCATCAGCTTGACGCGTGACGCTGAAATCACATTGTAGTCCTACTAAAATTGTTAACATGTTTTACATCAAAAAACCTTAACCGACTTTAAGAATCTATTTGCTGGTTGGGAAATTAAATTATTTCAACTTTTTATTTAAATTAATATATTAAATATTCAAAATTCAGAAAAAAAATTTTTAAAAAAATATTTAAAACTAGTTCCAAATATCAACTAGAAAAAAAAAATGCTGGCCCACATGCTTGGATCCTACATTGGACATGTTTGAGGTTTGTTCGTTGTCGTTGGGACGGCTCCAGAAAGCTTTCAGCTTGGCAATCAGTTCTTTTACTTCGCTTGAGAGTCGGCAGCATGTGTGATAATTTGGAACATTAAGTAAAAGTGGCTACATTTTGCCACTACTGAAGTCCGCAAAGGGGTCCCGGGGTATTTCACGCAGCTTTGGTGGCTCCTCGATGGGCTCCGCCTTCACACGTACATTTTCGAGAGTATCAAGAAGGTACTGAATGGCACTCAACACCTGACCATAGAGATATCAAATATAGAAACCGTTGAATCTCTTTGCAAATTCTTACCTTGTACATCATCTCCTCTGTCGGCTCATAGGGCTCGGCAGTACTCAGCTGTTCGATTAACTCAGTTGACCATTCGCGCAATGATTCCACATGGACGCGACGCATTTCAAAAAACTGATTTTGGTATCCTTCTGCTTGCAGTTCCTGATTGCTTTTACGGAACAGCAGCTGCACCAATTTTTGTATGGCTACTACAATCATTAAGAATGCACGCAACTCGTCACACGATATTTCGCGAAAGTCAACCTTTTGCGCCGAATTGATGGCATCGACCAATTCACTCATCTCGCGATAACCATGCATGTCAATATCTAGATTAAAGCGGCTGTCCACCACCGTCCAGAGCAGACAGACGGCCAGAGGTCGACCACGCCAGCCAACATCGCAAAATGCAGTGGCCAAAAACAAAATATTGGACTTATCATCGGCTTGCTCGCGGCGCAAGTGGAGTAGTAGTTTATCAATGAGTTGGTGTACCTGTGTGTAGAAAAATGAAACAATTTATATGGCAGCTAAAGGAAATAGTGAGACAAATCGAAACGAATTTCAGTTTAATAGATTTCAAAAACCACAGAGTTTCTGCAATTCCCTCCGATTTTCTATATGACAGCTATAGCAAATAGTGAGCCGAGCCCAACCAAATTCTGTGAGTCGTCGGAGGAGCTTATAATTGGTGAACTGAACGAAGTTTGTTAATAAGCGTACAAACAAAATGTCAGTTTATTAGCTTCAAAAACCACAAAGTTGCTACAAATCGTTCAGATTGCTTATATGGCAGCTATAGGAAATATGGTTCCAAATCGAACCGAACTTTGAGAGTCGTTTTAACAGCTAAAATTAAAAGTAGAAAACGAATTTTAGTTCAATATCTCCAAAAACCACAAAGTTCCTCCAATCTGTCAAATCTGCTACATCTAGTATGAGCTTTGGTTCGCTGTCATCAAATACTGAAGAGGGGATAGTGAATGGGGGATGTTTGCTGGCTTTTCTAGCGGCAATTTCGAGCCAAAAAGTATCTGGGATGAGCCTTTCACTCTTGATTCCATTCCTTCTTTCTATGTCGGGACTATTCCCATATCGTATGATGTTTTCTTGGAAGCAATCAATGACGTTGACGACTCATTAAAGCTGGACAGTGATGGAATTTCTTCTTTTCTCCTGAAGAACTGCTTTGGTGCTTTGTGAGCCTCTCACTATGATGTCGCCTCTAAAAATACAAGGACAATTGCATCCCTATTTTTCAAAGACATTGCAGTCGGAAATGTTAATTGTCCCATGCTACTGGACAAGATTTCATTCAATGTTCCTCCCAGATTTTTGCGTGACTTGGTCCCATTTAGAGTGTCAACTCATAGGATCAAGTATGCCAATAATGAGCCGAAATGAAGAGCCCTATTAACATATAATCGTCTGGCAGTTGTCATACGGTTCGACTTTAACATCGACAATATTATTGTTAAGCGACTTCTTAGGGACTTATTTTTGTAGTTAAATTGTAACTGCTAGTTTCTAAATTTTATTGTAGTAGCCACTTAAGTTTATTCGCTGACGAAACACACTAAATAAATAAATCTTTTATATGGCACCGAAACAAATTTTGTATATCGTCTAAGCAGCTAAAAATACGTTCTCAAATCAAGTTTAGCTTCAAAAACCACCAAGTTGCTAGAATTCGTTTAGATTGTTTATATGGCAGCTACAGGAAATACTGTTTCTAGTCCAATAAATTTTGTAATTTAAGTAGAAACCGAATTTCAGTTCCATAGCTTCAAAAATAGCAAAGTGGTTGCAAATCGTTCAGAAGATTTATACGGTTCCGAATCGAAACAAATTTTGTGAGTCATTTAAAGGAGCTTACAATAAAAGTAGAAACCGAATTTCACCTCAATAGCTCAAAAATCAAAAAGTTTGTAAAAATCATTTGGATTATTTATATGGCTGCTATATAAAGTAAGGATGCAAATTCATTTTGGGTACTCAAGATATAAGCATAAACTAAATATTTAATTAATAAATAAATATTTAAATAATTAGAACTTTATGTCGAAAAAATGAGAATCAAACCACTGTGCGTGGCCGCAGAAAGAAGCGAAAGAGAAAACTTGACAGCTGGCAGGAACAGTGCAAGGCACAGCGCCCCTCAGTGCGCTCTCTACTTAGTTCACTGTTCCCCAGCCATGCCGAACACACACGAAAATTAACACCGAATGCGTCACTAAGTGATAGAAAGAGACAGAGAGCCTCTTTTCTTTTTCCAAGTGTCCAAGTTTCACGAAAAAATAACGGTGAAAAACAAACGTGCGTTCACTGACGGACTGACGCTTACACATACATACATATACATACTATATACATATATACTCACATTCATCGGTTCCACACAGTCTATATTTTCTAGCAGCCGTTTAATCAAGTTGAAACGTGCTTGTCTTTGCCCATCATACATCCCATTGACCAGATAAAGCATACTCAAAACTGCCAAAAAGTCCCGCATGTTCTCCTCGACCCAATAGCTGGCTTCGTACAGCAGTATTTGAAAGCGGCGAGTTATCTGGATGTTAATGGATTAAGCATTTGTATTATGCTTACGGGATGGCTGTACTTACAACGATGACATTAGTAGCTTCATTTAGAAATTCACATTTCACCGCTAGATAACACTTTCGCACCATGGAACGCAGCTGATCCAGCGAACAACCCAGGGGATTAATATAAATCATTTTGATGAATTGATCTGGGGAATGAAATGAAAATCGCAGCCACTTTCAATGATATTCTAGGAATTTTATGTTGGCTTTTGCCCGGCAAGTTTAAGTGTGACCAGCCCCTCTTAAGCGATATTTTACTTAAAAATGAACTAGTTCAAAGAAAGAACAAAAAAAAATAACATAAAAGTATGACCAGACTTGAAATAGCACACAGTAAAATATATGAAAAAGCCAGAAAAAAGGCTAAGGCTGTACCTACCAGCTGCATTGACACTCTACCAACTGCCAAGTTATGTCTCTCACCTTCTTTCTGCGGCTGCGCACAGTGGTTCGACATAAATTTCTAATTATTTAGATATTTGCCCTAAACTTAGTTTATTCTTATATAGGGTGGCCAATGAATATTGCTACATTAAGTACATTAACTCAAATAACTTTTCAGATTTTTCTTTTATTCATGTTAAAGCCCATTCAATTTTATTAAATTTGTCTTAATTAGTTTTAAAAATAATAGAATTTAAATGAAATAAATAAAATTAGATCAATGTATGACTCTATCAATATTTGTAATGAAATAAGGTTGGTTTGTTTTGATTTGAATAATAAAAATGGATGAACCTTGCTTTTAAATTTAAAAGTACCTTTTTTTTTAGGTACCGAAAGTTCTGTATACCTTTTACCTTACCTTGGTATATTTTTCCATTTACCTTGTACCTTACCTAGGTAAAAAAAAGAGTACCTTTCCAATCACTGATCTCAAGAATGAATTGCTGATTCTTCGAAAACTAAATAATTAACTGAACATCTACTTATGTTCGAAGAATCGTCAAAAAACACCACAAAATATGGCATGTCAGCGTGACGCTGAAATCACATTGTTGTCCTACTAAAATTGTTAACATGTTTTACATCAATTTGTTTGTTGGGTTGGGAAATTAAATTATTTCAGCTTTTTATTTCAATTATATATTAAATATTCAAAATTCAGAAAAAAAAATTTTAAAAAAATATTTAAAACTAGTTCCAAATATCAACTAGAAAAAATAAATGCTGGCCCACATGCTTGGAACCTGCATGGGACATGTTTGAAGTTCGTTCGTTGTCGTTGAGGCGGCTCCAGAAAGCTTTCAGCTTGGCAATCAGTTCTTTTACTTCACTTGACTGATCATCATTGAAGCGCCCGCAGCATGTGTGATAATTTGGAACAGTAAGTAAAAGTGGCTACATTTCGTCCTCACTGAAGCCCGCAAAGGGGTCCCGGGGTGGCTCCTCGATGGGCTCCGCCTGAACACGTACATTTTCAAGATTACCAAGTAGCTCCTCAATGGCTTTCAACACCTGACCAGAGAGAAATCAAATATAGAAACCGTTGAATCCCTTTGCAAATTCTTACCTTAACCAACATCGCCTCTGTCTGCGGCTCATTGAGCTCGGAGGTACTCAGCCGCTCGATTAACTTAAATAACCATACGCGCAATGATTCCACATCGACGCGACGCATTTCAAAAAAATGCATAGGGTATCCTTTTGCTAGCAGTTCCTGATTGCTGTTACGCAACACAAGCTGCACCAATTTCGTTATGGCTACGAAAATCATTAGGAATGCACGAAACCCGTCATACGTATTTTGTGGGATGCCAACATTTTGCTCCGAATTGATGGCATCGGCCAATTCACTCATCTCCCGATAACGATGCATGCCAATATCTAGATTAAAGCGGCTGTCCACCACCGTCCAGAGCAGGCAGACGGCCAGAGGTCGACCACGCCAGCCAACATCAGCAAATGCAGTGGCCAAAAACAAGAGATTGGACTTATCATCGACTTCCTCGCGGCGCAAGTGGAGTAGCAACTGTTCAACCAGTTGGTGAACCTGTGAATATGTAGCAAAGGTGGCGGCATTAGAAAAATGAAACAATTTATATGGCAGCTATAGGAAATAGGGAGACAAATCGAAACGAATTTGCTGAATTGCTGCTTGAACAGCTAAAAAATACGTTCTCAAATCGAATTTCAGTTTAATAGATTGCAAAAACCACAGAGTTTCTGCAATTCCCTCCGATTTTCCATATGACAGCAATAGCAAATAGTGAGCCGAGCCCAACCAAATTCTGTGAGTCGTCTGAGGAGCTTATTATTGAAGTAGAAACCGAATTTGACGAATACGAAGTTTGGAGGCGTTTCATTCGAAAACAAAAAAGTTTTTCTCACTAAAACTAGCTTTTCGACCAATCGTTCCTATGACAGCTATATGCTATACTCATCCGATCCGGCCAGTTCCGACAAATGTGCAGCGTATTTGTACCAAAAGACTTCGGGCAGAGTTTGGTGAGAATAGCTTTAAAACTGATGGAGAAGATAGCATAGAAACAGACGGACGGACAGGACTAAATCAACTCAGCTCGTCATGCTGATCAAGAATATATATACTTTATGTGGTCGGAGATGCTTCCTTCTATGCGTTACAAACATTCGAACAATTTTATAATACCCTCGGCAAGAGTATAAAAACTTTTTTGTTTTCAATGGAAATGACCTCAAAATTGGCATGTAGTTGTTTTTTATGCTCTCAAACGATTCTACCCATAATGGGCAAAAAAAGAGGGGGGGAAAAGTAGTTAGTTTTGAAAAACTTTTTTGTTTTTAATGAAAACTTCCCTTACGTTGGTATATATTTATTTTATATACTTTTGCACGATTCTAGAAAGTTTTGTCAAAATCAGATGACTGTAGCATATAGCTGGAGTATGAACTGATCGGTCGAAAAAGAATTTCTAGTGAGAAAAACTTATTTGTTTTAACTGGGATCGCCTTCAAATTTCGTAATTAACAGTTTGTTATCTATATGGTATAGCTCTCATAGAAAAGTAAGGCCTGAAAAGTAATTTTATTTAGAAAAACAAACTGCAAGGGTATCCAAAACTTCGGCCGAGCCGAAGTTAACTTGCACCTATTTTTGTAGTTAAATTGTTACTGTTAGTTTCTAAGTTTTATTGTAGTAGCCAGTTAAATTTATACGTTGACGAAACACACTAAATTAATAAATCTTTTATATGGCACCGAAACAAATTTCGTAAATCGTCTAAGCAGTTAAAAATACGTTCTCAAATAGAGTTTAATTATGACAGCTTTAAAAACCACCTAGTTGCTAGAATTCGTTTAGATTGTTTATATGGCAGCTATAGGAAATACTGTTTCTTATCCAATCAAATTTTGTAAGACGTTTTAGAAGCTTAAAATTTAAGTAGAAACCGAATTTCAGTTCCATAGCTTCAAAAATAGAAAAGTTGTTGCAAATCGTTCAGAGGATTTATATGGAAATACGGTTCCGAATCGAAACAAATTTTGTGAGTCATTTAAAGGAGCTTACAATAAAAGTAGAAACCGAATTTCACCTCAATAGCTCAAAAATCAAAAAGTTTGTCAAAATCGTTGAGATTATTTATCTGGCTGCTATATAAAGTAAGGATGCAAATTCATTTTGGGGACTCAAGATATAAGCATAAACTAAATATTTAATTAATAGGTAAATATTTAAATAATTAGAACTTTATGTCAAAAAAATGAGAATCAAACCACTGTGCGTGGCCGCAGAAAGAAAGCGAAAGAGAAAACTTGGCAGCTGGCAGGAACAGTGCAAGGCACAGCGCCCCTCAGTGCGCTGTCTGCTTAGTTTAGTGTTCCCCAGCTATGCCCCGAGAGACCGAACACACTCGGAAATTCACACCGAATGCTTGCCGACGTAATGCCTAAGTGAGTGTTAGAAAGAGACAGAGAACCTCTCTTCTTTTTCCAAGTTCCACGAAAAAATAACGGTGAAAAACAAACGTGCGTTCACTGACGGACTGACGCTTACACATACATACATATACATACTATATACATATATACTCACATTCATGGGTTCCACACAGTCAATATTTTCGATCAACCGTTTAATCAAGTTGAAGCGTGCTAGTCTCCGGCCATTATACGTTCCATTGACCAAATAAAGTATACTCAAAACGGCCAAACAGTCCTGCATTTTCTGCAAGTCCCAATAGCTGGCATCGATCAGCAGCGGTTGAAAGCGGCGAGTTATCTGGATGTTAATGGATTAAGGATTTGCACCATGCTTGCGGGATTCCTGTACTTACCGTGATGACATTGTCAGTTTCTTTAAGAAATTCACATTTCTCCGCTAGATAACACTGCTGCACCATGGAACGCAGCTTATCCAGCGAACAACCCAGGGGATTAATATTAACCATTTTGATGAATAGATCTGGTGAATGAAATGAAAATAGCCGCCACTTTCAATGAGATTCTAGGAATTTTCTGTTACCGGCAAGTTCAAGTGTGACCAACCTCTCCTTAGCGATATTTTACTAAAAGAGGAACTAGTTCAAGGAATCACGGAACTAAGGAAAGAAGCAAAAAAAAAATATGACCAGACTTGAAAAAGGAAAAATGCAAAAATTTCTACTCGGGAAATATAAGTTTTATTTCATTTATGAAATGAACTTTTGGAAACTTTATCAGGTTCTTACATTGATGGGGTTAAGAGAAAGCATCTTTTCTTAAAATCTTAAAAAGTAGACATATTATTATGTTCATTACGTTGATTTCAAATTTGATTTAGCTCATTGAATCATCTATGATGTTCTTAAGTGTTTAGTTTTTAAATTAATTTTTAAGTGTAAATCTTTACAGCTGAAATAAACCACAAATATAACCAAAATAAACTTACAACCCTAAATCCACAAAACGTAAGAAATCATGATCTTACCAATAATCGTTAGACAAAGGTTTTAAAAAGACGCGTTGAGTTATATGCTCATCGGTCATTCAACTAGCCGAAGCCCAGCGCACCGATGGCACTGAGCTTCCTGGTATAATAAGATATGTCAACGTCAGAAAGTACGATAGAAAGTACTGTCTCTTCCATCCACTTAACTTAATCTTAGTCCATCAAATTAATGCGGTCCTGCTGCAGGCTTATCGACGGAAATCTAAAAAATAAATATAATAATTAGAATGTCTGCTTTTGTTGAATTTTCGTCTAAAAAATTCGAAGATTTGAAATATAAATTTTATGATTTTTATTAAGCTGTATTTGCACTTGTCTGCTATCTCATAAAAGTTTCCAATTTGAGATGTCAGTCAAATGAATTGTTCAATCCAGGGTTCGAAATGACTTAACTATTGACTAAAACAAAATGATTTTTTGACTACGACTACGGAATCAAATCATAAAAACTAAAAGTTAAATAGTTTTCATAAAATATGATTTGATCAACTGGGCTAAGAAATATGAACAAAAACTAAACAAAATTTTAGTCATTAGTCGTTTTGCTGAAACATTTGACAAACGACAACGGAAATAAGTTGGCTGTGAAATAAGTTGGCATTCAAAGAAAAGACTACTAGTTAGGTTAGGTTAGGCAATCATTTTGTAAATTTGTTTTATTTTTTTTATTCTTCAGGTTCAAAAATTGGCAAGTCTTAAACTGCCCGATCGATAAGAAATGGATTCAGTTTGACCAATAAAATGTTTTCAATTTAAAATTTTCAAATGAAACGAAACGACTACTCAGTTGATAGTCAAGTCAAGTCAGCTGAAACAACTAAATTGTCAATAGTCAAATGTAGCAAAACGACTAATGACTAAAATTTTGTTTAGTTTTTGTTCATATTTCTTAGTCTAGTTGATCAAATCATATTTTATGAAAACTATTAAACTTTTAGTTTTTATGATTTGTGAATAAAGTCAAGTTTATGGATTTAGTCGATTTACAAATATTGACTAAATGATAGGTTAGTTTTTAGTCAAAAATAAAGACTATTGCTAATATTTAGTCAGCAATTCGAACCCTGGTTCAATCTGAAAAGCACAAAAATATACGAAAAGCTGCTTGAGCAATAGGCTATTAGAGTTCTCAAATGAGTTTTTTGATAGTAGTTTTGGACGTAAACTGAGGTATTTTTCACCCATCTCATCTGAGATGTCGATAAGTAAAAATACAACTTAAGCGCTTCCAGAGATAGCACATGTTCGATCCTGGCTATGCTTTTTTGTATTGACATTCAAACATAAGAAAATAAATGCACATATATCAGTACATTTTATGTGCATTATGAAATAAATGTACACAATATACATACATGCATAAAAACCCGCCAATTCACACACAAATGAACATTAATTCGCAGAAGTCTATATCATTTATGCTTACATGTACCGTTTTAGGTTTGCATTTCAGCCAAGCATCTCTATGCTTTGCTTTTAAATGCGCCTTTATGCTTGTCTATTTGCCACTGGTCCTTATAGTTTTATTACACAATTTGCACTTTGGGTTTGGTGCTTCCATTCTTATAAAAAAAATTTTTTTTTTGCACGCCGAAAGACCACAAAAAACAGTTGATCGCAGCAGTGTGATCGCTGAAAAAAGTCGCCACAAAATATTCGATAACGGTATATCGTATTTTTGAACAAAAATATCGATATTCGATATTATTTCCGACATCCCTAATTTCTACACAGTAAAATATATAAAAATCTAAGCTAAGACTGTACCCATGGTGGAACTAACGAGTTGGTGTTGAGTTGCTGAACCTTTTGGCAAGGATAGTTATGAAATATCATATTCAAATAAGGTATATCTCAAGAATGAATTGTTTATTCTTCGAAAACTAAATAATTAACTGGACATCTACTTATGTTCGAAGAATAGTCAAAAAACACCACAAAATATGGCATGTCAGCGTGACGCTGAAATCACATTGAAGTCCTACTTAAATTGTTACCATGTTTTACATCAAAAAACCTTGAACAAATTTAAGAATCTATTTGTTTGTTGGGTAGGGAAATTAAATTATTTCAACTTTTTATTTCAATAAAATTAAATGTTAAAAAAAAATATATATAAAACTAGCTCCAAATTTCAATGCTTGGAACCTGCATCGGACATATTTGAAGTCCGTTCGTTGTCGTTGAGGTGGCTCCAGAAAGCTTTTAGCTTGGCAATCAGTTCTATTTCTTCGCTTGAAGCGCCGGCAGCATGAGTGATAATTTGGAACAGTAAGTAAAAGTGGCTACATTTCGTCCATACTGTCGTCCGCAAAGGGGTCCTGGGGTATTTCACGCTGCTTTGGTGGCTCCTCGATAGGCTCCGCCTGAACACGTACATTTCCGAGAGTAGCAAGTAGCTCCTCAGTGGCTGTCAACACCTGACCAGAGAGACACATCAAATATAGAAACCGTTGAATCCCTTTGCATATTCTTACCTTAACCAACATCGCCTCTGTCTGCGGCTCATTGTTCTGGGCTCCACTCAGCCGCTCGATTAGCTCAATTAACCATTCGCGCAATGATTCCACATGGACGCGACGCATTTCAAAGAAATGATTTGGATATCCTTCTGCTTGCAGTTCCTGATTGCTGTTACGCAACAGCAGCTGCACCAATTTTTTCATGGCAACCAAAATTATTAAAAATGCACCCAATTCGTCACACGAAATTCGGGGAATGCCAACATTTTGCTCCGAATTGATGGCATCGGCCAATTCACTCATCTCCCGATAACGATGCATGCCAATATCTAGATTAAAGCGGCTGTCCACCACCGTCCAGAGCAGGCAGACGGCCAGAGGTCGACCACGCCAGCCAACATCAGCAAATGCAGTGGCCAAAAACAAGAGATTGGACTTATCATCGACTTCCTCGCGGCGCAAGTGGAGTAGCAACTGTTCAACCAGTTGGTGAACCTGTGAATATGTAGCAAAGGTGGCGGCATTAGAAAAATGAAACAATTTATATGGCAGCTATAGGAAATAGGGAGACAAATCGAAACGAATTTCAGTTTAATAGATTTCAAAAACCACAGAGTTTCTGCAATTCCCTCCGAATTTCTATATGACAGCTATAGCAAATAGTGAGCCGAGCCCAACCAAATTCTGTGAGTCGTCTAATTGAAGTAGAAACCGAATTTGTGACTGAAATCGAAGTAAATTTGACAATTCTTCTAAAGACTTTCATATAAGCGTACAAACAAAATGTCAGTTTATTAGCTTCAAAACCCGCAAAGTATAGCAATAGGAAATATGGTTCACAATCGAACCGAATTTTGCGAGTCGTTTTAAAAGCTAAAATTAAAAGTAGAAAACAAATTTTAGTTCGATATTTTCCGTCCCAGAAATGGCCGACCTAGCATAGTAGTGTTGGAAAATGTTCACAAAAAATATTAAAAAGGGGGAAGTACCGACTATTAAAAGCTTAAGTTGGAAGTTTGGTGCCTTTAACTTGCACAGTTTTTTTTGGTCGATTTTAATAGAGAACGCTTGTTATTGATTTGGAAACATGGACAAAATTGGTCATCGTTATGTGATACAATACTTTCATATAAAAGATTTTAGTCCAACCAATATTAAAAAGGAGCTGGATTCTACCTTACGTAATTCTGCTCCCTCGTTTACAACAATAAAATATTGGGTGGGTGAGTTTAAGCGAGGTCGTTTGAGCTGCGAAGATGAACATCGTAATGGGCGTCCAAATGAGGTGACCACTTCAGAAATGGTGGCCAAAATTAAAAAATGTGTATTGAGTGACCGGCGATTGAAAGTTCGTGAGTTCGCTGAATGTGTAGGCATTTCAAAAAGTGCTGTACATCGCATATTGACCGAAAAATTGGACATGAAAAAGTTATGCGCAAGATGGGTGCCGAGTTTGCTGTTCCAAAGTTGTTGCAAATCGTTCAGAAGATTTATATGGAAATACGGTTCCGAATCCAAAACAAATTTTGTGAGTCATATAAAGCTTACAATTAAGTTACAGACCGAATTTCTCCACAATAGCTCAAAAATCAAAAAGTTTGTAAAAATTGTTTAGATTATTTATATAGCTGCTAAAGTAAGGATGCAAATTCATTTTGGGGACTCAAGATATAAGCACAAACTAAATTTAGGGCAAGTATTTAAATAACTTTATGCCAAAAAATGAGAATCAAACCACTGTGCGTGGCCGCAGAAAGAAGCGAAAGAGAAAACTTGGCAGCTGGCAGGAACAGTGCAAGGGCACAGCGCCCCACAGTGCGCTCTCTGCTTAGTTCAGTGTTCCCCAGCTATGCCCCGAGAGACCGAACACACTCGGAAATTCACACCGAATGCTTGCCGACGTAATGCCTAAGTGAGTGTTAGAAAGAGACAGAGAACCTCTCTTCTTTTTCCAAGTGTCCAAGTTCCACGAAAAAATAACGGTGAAAACAAACGTGCGTTCACTGACGGACTGACGCTTACACATACATACACATATACTCACATTCATGGGTTCCACACAGTCAATATTTTCCAACAGCCTCTTAATCAAGTTGAAACGTGCTAGTCTTTGCCCATTATACGTTCCATTGACCAGATAAAGTATACTCAAAACGGCCAAAAAGTCCTGCATTTTCTGCAAGTCCCAACAGCTGGCATCGATCAGCAGCGGTTGAAAGCTGCGAGTTATCTGGATGTTAATGGATTAAGGTTTTGCCATCATGCTTGCGGGATTACTGTACTTACCGCGATGACATTGGTAGCTCCATTAAGAAATTCACATTTCTCCGCTAGATAACACTGCCGCACCATGGAACGCAGCTTATCCAGCGAACAACCCGGGGGATTAATATAAATCATTTTGATGAATTGAACTGGGGAATGAAATGCAAATCGCAGCCACTTTCAATGATATTCTAGGAATTTTATGTTACCGGCAAGTTCAAGTGTGACCAACCTCTCCTTAGCGATATTTTACTAAAAAAAGGAACTAGTTCAAGGAATCACGGAAGGAAGGAAAGAAGCAAAAAACAAAAAAGTATGACCAGACTTGAAAAAGGGAAAATGCAAAAATTTCTACTAGGGAAATATAAGTTTTATTTCATTCATTTGGTATCATGTTTTTATATTGATGGGATTAAGAGAAAGCATCTTCTCTTAATAACTTAAGAAGTAAACATGTTTATTACGTTAATTTCAAATTCGATTTAGCTCATTGAATCAGCTTAGTCGTAGCTAAATTATTTGTTCTTAAGTGTTTAGTTTTTAAATAAATTTTTAAGTATAAATCTTTGCAGCTGAAATATACCACAAACATAACCAAAAAAAACTAACAATCCTAAATCAACGAAACGTAAGAAATTCTGATTTTACCAATTACAGAAGTTAACAGCATTTTTCATCCTCTTCAATTTGATGTCAATTCTTAAGTAAAATCACGCGCTAAATCCGATTCTGGATAAAAAATTTTTAAGTAGAACAGATTTCGAGATAAGCCCAAATCATCGTTTTATTGCATTTTCGAAAAAGATCTCCTCACTTAATTAAGAAATCTTAATTATGAATCAACTTGCTATAAAAAGTGTGGTTTCTGACTATAGAAGTCGAATGACCGTTGAGCATATAACTCTACGTGTCTAACGATTATTGGTAAAAAACAGAATTTCTTACGTTTCGTGGATTTAGGACTACGAGGTGTGTTCAAAAGTATCGCGAATTTTGTGTTTTTTCAAAAATTATTTATTTATTCATGAATATCTATTTTGTCCCCTTCAAAGTAATCCCCATGAGATATTATACACTTGTGCCAACGGTTTTTCCAATCTTCGAAGCACTTCAAAAAATCATTTTTTTTTTTATCTTGTTCAGCTCCTCCTTCGATGCCGTCTTTATCTCGTCAAGCGTAGCGTAACGTCGTCCTTTCATGGGCCTCTTCAGTTTAGGGGAACAAGAAAAAGTCACAGGGGGCCAGATCTGGGGAATACGGTGGCTGCGGCATCATTAGTGTGTTGTTTTTGGCCAAAAAGTCGCGCACAAGCACGAGTGTGAGCAGGGGCGTTATCGTGGTGCAAAAGCCAATTTTTGTTCTTCCACAAATTCGGGCGTTTCTGGCGGATTGCTTCGCGCAAATTGCGCATAACTTGCAGGTAATATTCCTTATTGACCGTTCTTCCCTGTGGCAAGAACTCATGATGCACCACGCCCCTGCAATCGAAGAAAACTGTCAGCAAAACTTTCACATTCGACCGAACTTGGCGCGCTTTTTTCGCTTCGTCGTTCACATCTTCTCGGCCTTCTGAGAACATTTTGTACCACCGATAAACGTTGCTTCGGTCCAAGGTAGCTTCTCCGTATGCCACAGTCAACATTCGGAATGCATCCGCGCAATTAATTTCGTTTTTCACACAAAATTTGATACAGGTTCTTTGATCCATTTTTTTGAATAGGTAAAAATCGAAGACGATCCAAAACACGTGCAAGCAAAGCAGCTGTCAACAATTAAGTGAACATTCAAAATGGCCGAGCTTGTCGGCATAAGTGAGAGACATGAGTACCAACATAACGCCACAAAAAAATCGAAATTCGAATATACGTAACCCGCGAAAATTCAAAATTCGCGATACTTTTTGAACACACCTCGTATACGTTTTTATACCCTGTTCCCATTAAAAGTGGGAAAAGGGGAATCATGAAGTTGTGCAAAAGTATGTAACAGGTAGAAGGAAGCATTTGGGACCCTATAAAGTATATATATTCTTGATCAGCATCAACAGCCGAGTCGAACCGAGTCGAGCCATGTCCGTCTGTCCGTATGAACGCGTCGATCTCAGAGACTATAAGAGTTAGAGCCACAAATTTTTGCATGTAGGTAGGTGTATACCAAGATTTAAATCGAGTTTGTTTCAGATTTGGGAAATTCCTCCCCCTCCCCCCTTTAAGCGCAAAAAACTGTCAGAGCCACAATATACTTTATATTTTTAAGAGCCATAGGAAAGTTTTTCAAAAAAAAACACATAAAATCCAGAAAAATGCATAAAATCTTTATTTGAATCGATAGTACGGTCCATATAATTGAATGTTTGAAGATTATTTCATGCAAATGTTGACCGTGACTGCGCCTCAAATGGTCCATCCGCTTAGTCCAATTTTGGCATACTCTTTCCAACATTTCGGCCGGAATCTCACGAATAAATGCTTCAATTGAAGCGGGCTTGTCTGTATAGACATGAGCTTTAACATAGCCCCACAAAAAATAGTCTAAAGGCGTTAAATCGCACGATCTAGGCGGCCAATTGACCGGTCCCGAACGTGAAATAAAATGTTCACCGAACTCGCCTCTCAATAAGTCCATTGTTGCGCGTGCTGTGTGGCATGTGGCACCGACTTGTTGCAACCACCACATGTCATGCAAGTCAAGCTCTTGAATTTTGGGCAAAAAAAAGTTGGATATCATCTCACGGTAGCGCTCACCATTCATAGTTGCGTTACGGTCCAATGATGCCACCAGCCCATAAACCTCACCAAACTGTGACTTTTTCTGGATGCATTGGTAGCTCTTGCAATGCTTCTGGCTGATATTCACTCCAAAATCGACAATTCTGCTTATTTACGTACCCATTGAGCCAAAAATGAGCTTCGTCGCTGAACACAATTTTTCGGTAAAAAAAGTGGATCTTCGGCCAACTTTCCAAGAGCCCATTCACCAAAAATTCTACGTTGCGGTAGGTCGTTCGGCTTCAATTCTTGCACCAGCTGTATTTTGAAAGGCTTCACACCTAAATCCTTCCTCAAAATTTTCCACGTTGTTGAGTAACAGAGGCCCAATTGCTGCAAACGGCGACGAATCGATAATTGATGGTCATCATTAACACTGGCCGATACAGCTGCGATATTTTCTTCAGTTCGCACTCAACGTAAGCGTGTTGGTGGTTTAATGTCCAACAATGTTAATTTGGTGCGAAATAGCCCGAATAGCCGCTTCAGTGGGTCGATTAAACTGACCATCAAATGGAAGAAGCGCGCGATGAACTTTCCTAACAGAGCACGCATTTTGATAATAAAATTCAATAATTTGCAAGCGTTGTTCGTTTGTAAGACGATTCATGGTTAAATTATAGACCAAACTGAAGATGTTTGACAGTGAAACAAAACACGAAACGTGCGTGAGCTGTTTAAACCAGTGTAGCCAAAAAGATAACAGCTAAAAAATCACCCTTTATATGTAAAGATTGCAAAGAATCGGAAACTTCTTTATATTTTTTATTGAAATCTTATGATTTAGAAGAATGGGACGTCTTTGGCACCAATACATTACTTAATTTTGAAATATCTCCGCTTAAAAAATCTTTTTATATATTTTAGAAACCCTTTTTTGCGAGTAAGAAATAATTTTATACTATGATTTCATACTACTTCAAAAATCAATGTTGAATTCCTCAAAAATATGTCAATAAATGGTCGTATTGAAAAATTCAGCAACAATTTCTCAGGATAAAATGGAAAATTTTAAAAAAATATGTAGCTCTATCGTCAACATCGATTATCGATGGGGCAAAACAGAGCAAGTTTTGTAATTTCATCCCTCGTAAAGAGCTTCGCTCGTACCGGGTGTTTTATAACGCCCACTCCTTTTTTTTATCTGAATCGGATAGCTAGCAATAGTACACATACGAATTGATGGTTTAATTCCGTGAGCCTTTTAAATTTTAACAAACAGACTGACTTTGGCTCAACTCTCGGCAATATATAGATAGATGCTTTATTTAATATTAAGACTTATTATTTACTTATTTTGAACGCGTTTACAAGAATCGATAAAGGGCATGGCTTATTGCCGTCTTTCCAGGTCTAACCATTATAGTTAATTATATTAATACATTTTTTTAAAGATTATTATTGACTTGCAGAGTTGCATTGCCTGTATTATGTTAGCATTATTGGAACTTAAATTCACAACAGAAGAAATAAGTGGAAATTGTTGAGTTGGTGAACCTTTTGGTGAGGATAGTTATGAAATATCATATTCAAATAAGGCATATCTCAAGAATGTATTGCCTATTCATCGAAACACAACCAAATATGGCATGTCAGCGTGACGCTGAAAACACATTGTAGTCCTACTTAAATTGTTAACATGTTTTACATCAAAAAACCTTGAACAAATTTAAGAATCTATTTGTTTGTTGGGTAGGGAAATTAAATTATTTCAACTTTTTATTTCAATAAAATTAAATGTTCAAAAAAAAATAGGTAAAACTAGCTCCAAATTTCAACTAGACAAAATAAATGCTGGCCCACATGCTTGGAACCGGCATCGGACATGTTTGAAGTTCGTTCGTTGTCGTTGAGGCGGCTCCAGAAAGCTTTCAGCTTGGCAATCAGTTCTTTTACTTCACTTGACTGATCATCATTGAAGCGCCGGCAGCATGTGTGATAATTTGAAACAGTAAGTAAAAGTGGCTACATTTCGTTATCACTGAAGCCCGCAAAGGGGTCCTGGGGTGGCTCCTCGATGGGCTCCGCCTGAACACGTACATTTTCGAGAGTACTAACTAGCTCCTCAGTGGCTGTCAACACCTGACCAGAGAGACACATCAAATATAGAAACCGTTGCATCCCTTTGCATATTCTTACCTTAACCAACATCGACTCTGTCTGCGGCTCATTGTTCTGGGCTCCACTCAGCCGCTCGATTAACTCAATTAACCATTCGCGCAATGATTCCACATGGACGCGACGCATTTCAAAGAAATGATTTGGATATCCTTCTGCTTGCAGTTCCTGATTGCTGTTACGCAACAGCAGCTGCACCAATTTTTTCATGGCAACCAAAATTATTAAAAATGCACCCAATTCGTCACACGAAATTCGGGGAATGCCAACATTTTGCTCCAAATTGATGGCAACGACCAATTCACTCATCTCCCGATAACGATGCATGCCAATATCTAGATTAAAGCGGCTGTCCACCACCGTCCAGAGCAGGCAGACGGCCAGAGGTCGACCACGCCAGCCAACATCAGCAAATGCAGTGGCCAAAAACAAGAGATTGGACTTATCATCGACTTCCTCGCGGCGCAAGTGGAGTAGCAACTGTTCAACCAGTTGGTGAACCTGTGAATATGTAGCAAAGGTGGCGGCATTAGAAAAATGAAACAATTTATATGGCAGCTATAGGAAATAGGGAGACAAATCGAAACGAATTTCAGTTTAATAGATTTCAAAAACCACAGAGTTTCTGCAATTCCCTCCGAATTTCTATATGACGGCTATAGCAAATAGTGAGCCGAGCCCAACCAAATTCTGTGAGTCGTCTGAGGAGTAGAAACCGAATTTGTGACTGAAATCGAAGTAAATTTGACAATTCTTCTAAAGACTTTCATATAAGCGTACAAACAAAATGTCAGTTTATTAGCTTCAAGAACCACAAAGTTGCTACAAATCGTTGAGATTGCTTATATGGCAGCTATAGGAAATATGGTTCCAAATCGAACCGAACTTTGTGAGTCGTTTTAAAAGTTATAATTAAAAGTAAAAAACGAATTTTAGTTCGATATTCTCCAAAAACCACTAAGTAGCTCCAAATCTGTCAAATCTGCTCCATCTAGTATGAGCTTTGGTTCGCTGTCTTCAAATACTGATGAGGGAATAGTGAATGGGGATGTTTGCTGGCTTTTTTTAGCGGCAATTTCGGGCCAAAGATTATCTGGGATGGTGAGCTTTGTCACTATGTTTTTTTCTCCCTTGTAGTTGGGCAATTTATCAGAAAAGTGCTCTGGCTTGTACATGACGATTAAATTTGAAAAGAAAAAATTGTTTTCAAATGCCAATTAAAACACTTTCGAGTTTGCTAATTTTTTAGGGTACATTGATATGTGTGTGCTGTCCCAAAAGACTCATAAATCCAGTAAATTTGGCTCTGTGTCACTTCATAATCTTTTGAAGTCTAGAAATTCTGCAATTTTGGAAACATTGGACATAACTGGATCAGAATTTGCATTGAAACGGCTAGACCAAAAGCTTTGACAAAGTCTGTCATAGTGTTCTTTTATCCAAGCTATCCAAACTTGCCTTTCACTCTTCCATCCTCAATTCGTTTGAGTCTTATCTTGATGGTCGATCGTATCAAGTTCTCATTAATGGCATACCTCAAGGGAGTGTACTGGGTCCTTTGCTATTTACACTATTCATTAATGATATCGGTTGCCTACTTAACTCGTTTTATGTAATGTATGCTGATGAATTCAAAATTTGTTGATCTGTTAAAAACCTCAGAGATGTTGAAGTTTTTCAATGCCATCTTAATTCGGCGCAACTTCTCAAAATGCTTCTTTGTGAGCTGCCGAGGTTAACATCTTATTCCATTAGTAATCTCGCTTTGAGACGGCAGTATATGAAGCCATGGATTTGGGGATAGTGTTTGAGACTATAAATGTCAGTTTTCTTAGCATTTAAGCTATCTAAACTATATCCACCCCAAAGCTAATTGAATGCTGGACTTTGTAAAGCGCAATTCCCAACAATTCAACGATCCCTACATACGGCTGAGTGTCTGCCTCTGCCTTTATGCATTCTAGGCTTAAATATGCCCGCGCTTATCTGGAATCCTTCTGCTGCCGTTCATATAATCAGGCTTGAGCGTCTGCAGAAACGATTCCCTAAATTTGCACTTTTAAGTATTTCGGAACCTTTTCCAACGTATCTGAATGGATTTCGCCTCTATATAAAATGTATGATTGGTGAGACCGTTTACCGATTTCACGGCCAACTGTTAACCCCAAAACTAAAAATAAACTGACAGCTCTCAAAAATTTTGCATAAAATGAGATGTGAAAACATGAATTTAATTGGGACGGTCTTTTGTGAGGATGAATTTAATATGGGTATAATTGCTGATCTGGTCAATGAGCAACCCATTCGTAGCCGCTATTGGGGCAATCGAAAAATCAAAAGGGATCGCCTTCGCTCTAAATCATTCTGCGAGGAACAGTTCCCAGATACAGAATGGACCAATTCAAGGCGCATTTTAGGATGTCACGCACAACTTTTGAGGTTCTTATATGAATCCCAGGAGCGATTGGGGCAATTGATGGGTGCCATATATCTATTAAGCAACCTGTAGGAAACGTTGAATATTACTACAACAGAAAGCAAGGCCAATCGGTTATTCTTCAAGGCGTATGTTCCGAAAGTTCTGCCTGTTGTCCTTATATAAGTCCAAGAGGAGCCTTACAGCGCTAGGCATCCATTTTCAAATGTCAATTGTATTTAATACTAAAGCCTAAATTTTGACCATTATATTAAAGCCAGAAAATAACCTAAACTTAGCAATCATTGTCATTCAGCAGAGAATTTTAAGCAATCGCAAATCGTAAATCAGAAATCGTAAATCGGATTTATCTGCTGAATACGCCCATTAATTGTCCCATGCTACTGGACAAGATTTTATTCAATGTTTTTCCCTGATCTTTGCGTGACTTGGTCCCATTTAGAGTGGAAGCTCATAGGGTCAATTATGCCAATAGTGAGCCGATATGAAGAGCCCTATTAACATATAATCGTCTTGCAGTTGTCATACGGTTCGACTTTAACATCGACAATATTACTGTTAAGCGACTTCTTAGGGACTTCTTTTTATACTCTGTACCAAAAATACATAGAGTATAATAAGTTTGTGCAAAAGTATGTAACAGCCAGAAGAAAGCGTCTCCGACCCCATAAAGTATATATATTCTTGATCAGCATCAACTGCCGAGGCGATCTAGCCATGTCCGTCTGTCCGTATGAACGCACAGATCTCAGAGATGGTAAGAGATAGAGATTTGACAAGTATGGGACTTATGCTTCTTATACTTGCAGGCAGATCAAGTTTATTTTCAATTTTGGCCACGCCCCTCCCGCTCCCGCAATTTGTGAAAAACGTCATATCTCCTACAGTTTAATAGATAGAAGTTTCGAACCTTCTGGACATATATTCTAATCAAAATTATTTATCGATTTCCCAAAGGAATCATAAAGATCGGTTCTCGAGATATGATCAAAAGAGTGTATGCTGCAGCAGCGCATTAGCAGCACTGTTTACCGCTGCCACTGCAGCATCAAACTTTATGTTCGTTGGTACAGAGTATTATATAGTCGGGCTTGACCGACTTTCTTCCTTGTTGTAGTTAAATTGTTACTGTTAGTTTCTAAGTTTTATTGTAGAAGCCAGTTAAGTTTATTCGTTGACGAAACACACTAAATAAATCAATCTTTTATATGGCACCGAAACAAATTTCGTAAATCGTCTAAGCAGTTAAAAATACGTTCTCAAATTAAGTTCAGCTTTAAAAACCACCAAATTGCTAGAATTTGTTTAGATTGTTTATATGGCAGCTATAGGAAATACTGTTTCTAGTCCAATCAAATTTTGTGATTTAAGTAGAAACCGAATTTCAGTTCCATAGCTTCAAAAACAGCAAAGTTATTGCAAATCGTTCAGGAGATTTATATGGAAATACGGTTCCGAATCGAAACAAATTTTGTGAGTCATTTAAAGGAGCTTACAATTAAAGTAGAAACCAAATTTCACCCCAATAGCTCAAAAATCAAAAAGTTTGTAAAAATCATTTAGATTATTTTTATGGCTGCTATATAAAGTAAGGATGCAAGTTCATTTTGGGGACTCAAGATTAAACTAAGCATAAACTAAATTTAGGGCCAATATTTAAATAATTAGAACTTTATGTCAAAAAAATGTGAATCAAACCACTGTGCGTGGCCGCAGAAAGAAAGCGAAAGAGAAAACTTGGCAGCTGGCAGGAACAGTGCAAGGCACAGCGCCCCTCAGTGCGCTGTCTGCTTAGTTTAGTGTTCCCCAGCTATGCCCCGAGAGACCGAACACACTCGGAAATTCACACCGAATGCTTGCCGACGTAATGCCTAAGTGAGTGTTAGAAAGAGACAGAGAACCGCTCATCTTTTTCCAAGTGTCCAAGTTCCACGAAAAAATAACGGTGAAAACAAACGTGCGTTCACTGACGGACTGACGCTTACACATACATACATATACATACTATATACACATATACTCACATTCATGGGTTCCACACAGTCAATATTTTCCAACAGCCGTTTAATCAAGTTGAAACGTGCTAGTCTTTGCCCATTATACGTTCCATTGACCAGATAAAGTATACTCAAAACGGCCAAAAAGTCCTGCATTTTCTGCAAGTCCCAATAGCTGGCATCGATCAGCAGCGGTTGAAAGCTGCGAGTTATCTGGATGTTAATGGATTAAGGTTTTGCCATCATGCTTGCGGGATTACTGTACTTACCGCAATGACATTGGTAGCTCCATTAAGAAATTCACATTTCTCCGCTAGATAACACTGCTGCACCATGGAACGCAGCTTATCCAGCGAACAACCCGGGGGATTAATATAAATCATTTTGATGAATTGAACTGGGGAATAAAATGAAAATCGCAGCCACTTTCAATGATATTCTAGGAATTTTATGTTACCGGCAAGTTCAAGTGTGACCAACCTCTCCTTAGCGATATTTTACTAAAAAAGGAACTAGTTCAAGGAATCACGGAAGGAAGGAAAGAAGCAAAATACAAAAAGTATGACCAGACTTGAAAAAGGGAAAATGCAAAAATTTCTACACAGTAAAATATATGAAAATTGAAAAAAGGTTAAAACTTCACCTACCAGCTTAATTTACACTCTCCCAGCTGCCAAGCTATCTCTCTCACCTTCTTTCTGAGGCAGCGCACAGTGGTTCGACATAAATTTCTTAAGGGGGTCTTCTCATTCAAAACTCGGTTTTTGGACCCTTTTTAAAAAAATTCTTATTTGAAAACGCAAAGAATAATTGAAAACTTTATTTATTTATTGTATTACAAAAGGTTCAAAGTAAATAAAAAAATTTTTTTTTGCCTCGATACGAGGGCTGTTCAAAAAGTAATGAGACTTCAAAGTTGGTGGTGAAAAAAAAGGTGTCGTCACGGCGGCCACGATTCCGGGTCTCCGGAGCGTCCGAAATGAAAAAAAAAACGGGGTTATAATCAGTATAGATGTAATTCTCGGGTGAACCTCAAACTTAATTTTGTGATTTTTTTTGACAAAATGGCGGCCATTAAAAAAAAATTTCAATTTCGGGCTTTTTTTTGTAGTTTAGTGTAAAAAAAAATAGTAAAAAATTTTTTAAAATTATGGTCGAGGTTCACCCGAGAATGGTGACAATTCTGCGTCGATTCCACTTTGTTTCATGAAAATCGGTTCAGTTGAACTGGAGATATCATGGCCGCCAGTTCGAAAAACGTGGTTTCGAGATAAACGCGCTTTAAGTTTGCAGTTGCTTGGGAATTTAGGTCAGATTGGGTCACTAAAAGAACTATATCTCCTAAACTAATTCGAGTTTTCGAAAATCCTTTTGGGGGGATATTTTTGAATATCCAAGCTATAAATAAATGCAAAAAAAAAAAGTCGAAAAAAAAAGTTGCTCAATGAGAAGACCCCCTTAATATTTAGATATTTGGCCTGAACTTAGTTTATTCCTATATTTTGGGTTAGATTTGTTCAGCTTAGTCCCTTACTTTATTTAGCTCCAAATATAAAAATCTCAAAGATTTGTAGCTGTGTTTCTATGCCGAATATAATGATGGCATCGTTCATATTTTCGTAGCTTGAGAGAACTAAAAGAACTATTTTTTCTAGATTAAATCGATTTTCACATAAAAGACTATTTTGAGATACGAGGGCCGTCCCAGAAACAGCCGACCTAACTACTAAAACACAAAAATTTATCATATTTTTTTTTTATTTTTCAACATAGGATCCTTTTTGGTCGATACACTTTTCCCAGCGATGTTCAATAGCTTCGATACCTTTTTTATAATAAGAACTGTGAAGCTCTTCAAAATAGGCATTAACCTCGGACTCCACCTCTTCATTGTTGCCAAATCTTTTTCCAATTTTAAACTCTTGTTTTTGTGAATCATTTAAAAGCTTTGAAGTCGAAGATCTTAAAAAGGCAGTGGCTATTGGGGACTTTTTAAGTAGTTCTGAACGTTTATCACGATTTTTTTATTAAACTTTTTTGACGATTTTAAGACTCAGTTGCCCAAAACCGACCGGATAACAGAAGAAGTCGCTAGGCAGTAGGTCACAATTGTTTTTTGTCTACCATTTTTGTTGTACCGAACCGAAACTGTAGGTTCGGAACAGGTTCAGATGCAGCTTTTATAATTAAAGAGGTTCGGTACAAGGTTTGGTTCTCAGAAAATTAATTGTCGGAATTCCGGGTTCGAATCGGTTCGGTTCAAAACCGGTTTGCAGCCCTGGTGCAAACAATTTATTATCTCGAGCCGGCTAGAGCTTGCTAGTTTAAAGCTGGCTAACTTAAAATCAAGCTCTTCCGTGCTAAAGTCGGGCTCAGAACTTCAGTCAATTCTCTCTCGTACTTGGTTGGAGAATATCCTTAATTGACTGACTTCTGACATTGTTCGGGATTGATTTTAGTCCGGATATCAGGGATTGTCTTTCCTGTGCGTTTGATATAAAATATCGTTGTTTCGCAAGGCTACAAAAGTTTCGGAGCGCATGTTTAAGGCCCTTGGTATGTCAAAGTATCGGTTTGCTACGATTTTTAGATTGTTGACACCTTTTTTTGGTAAGAATTGAGACATATTTTCGTTGAGAACTTCAATCTACAGCAGGCCTGGCCAAATGGAGAGAACAGGAACAGTCGATATACTTGTTTTTCTGTGCTTCTCTCTCTGAAAGTGGCAAACTTCAGCTACCGTCTGTGTGAAAAACTTGACTTCGACTGCCCGGAGCTTGGGGCTGGTCAGGTCCGATCTATAGCTAACCTCTTGCATTGTTATCAGACGTCATGGTCACTTTCTATGTTTATTTTTAGAAAATCAGTGAAAACCATTTGCGGAGACTTTGATTGTAGCAAGGACAGGTGCCAAATTGAAAGCATACTTAAGCACAGACCAAAATTCTAGCTCAGATTAGATCTTTTCCCTTTCTCTTACTGGGTTGCAAGTGGACCAAGGGGTGGGTGGTTAACAAAGCAGAGCCAATTATGCAAATCAGCTTAGTTGTTACCGATTCCGATTCCGAGATTGTTTGGCAATCTCCTCCGGCCGAACAAGTGCCGCGGCAGCCCACTTCAATTAGATGTGATAAAAGCGCTAAATTAGCCAAGGGTTGCAATTGAAAAGTGTCAAGTGTGGCCCAAAAAAAAAAAAAAAAAAAAACATGGGAAAACGAAAAGCGACAATAATAACAATCATAATGAGCTGGATAAGTGGCAGAGAACTACCCTTTTATTTGCTTGGGGTTGATGAGAGGCTTGTTGTTTGTTGTTTGCCACCAATCTGTACATTTTACGCCTAATTTAAGACAAATTGTTGACGACATAAATGTGTGGCAGCAGCAGCCCCTCCCTCTCGCTCTGACTCTTGTGGCTTCGGGGCTTGACAAAAGCCAACAGATTTTCATATCATTATACGTTGATTTGTTTGGGTTTGGGATTGAAGATTGGAGATTGCTTAGCTGCTGCTGCTGCTGCTGTAGGCGGTTTTTTTTTTTTATTTTGTTGCTTGCTAATGAAGTTGTTGTAGCTGTTGGCAGGGCAGTGGAAATTAGCTAATCCCTCCTGTGTTTGGAGAACTTTTGTCATCATAAAAAAAGAAATTGATATACAAAGTTTCAGGTTTTGTTAGAATAGTATCAAATTTGTTTAAAAAAAAAGAGAGAGAGAGGAGCAAAGTTCTACAGAATGTTTATAGATATTTTGTTTATGTTCGGTTCCTCTTTTGTACCGGCTACTGAAACCGATCCCGAATGTACGAGGGTGGGTAAATAAGCATGAATAAAATATGATCATGTCTAGACTTGGGTTAAATAGAGTTCGATTTCTATTTCAGAAAGTAAACACCTTACAACGAAGTTGTAAACTGAGGCTTGCCCTTGAAGAGGGTATATTAAAATTGTCCGGGAAACATTTTGCTTTTATATAAACCTTAAGAACGTTTTGGTACGAGGGCCGTCCCAGAAATGGCCGACCTAGCACAGTAGTGTTGGAAAATGTTCACAAAAAATCCAAAGGGGAAGTACCGACTATTAAAAGCTTAAGTTTGAAGTTTGGTGCCCTTACCCTGCACAGTTTTTTTTTTGGTCGACTTTAATAGAGAACGCTTGTTATTGATTTGGAAACATGGACAAAATTGGTCATCGTTATGTGATACAATTCTTTCATATAAAAGGTCTTAGTCCAACCAATATTAAAAAGAAGCTGGATTCTACCTTTTATTTATTTATTTATTTATAATATGTTCGAGGACATTGTAAAATTGTGAACGAACATTGTTTAAAGCTAAGCTCTGGCTAAGCTTATTAATTAATATTTACATATCATGGATGGAACACTGAATTGAGAATACTATTATTTACAAAATTAAATACTAGTGCTTATTGTTATTAAAAGAGTGAGTGATAGAAGAAAATTGGCGAAATTAAGTTAGAAGTTTATAATAAGTTGATTAAGTTTGTAGTTTGGAGAAATTGAATTATTGCGTCTATATTGAGGCTATTAGGATCAAAAGTTGCTTTTAAGGGGTTATTGTGGGGCGGGAACAGGGATCTGTGAGGTTGGAGTTGGGGACATTCGACAAATATATGTTGGAGCGTTGAAGGAAAGTTGTTGCAGAAGCTGCATGTAGGGATCATGGGAGGCTGGTTGAAAAGGTAGTTGTGCGTAATATTTGTGTGTCCTAGGCGAAGTCGAATTATCTTGGTAAATACCCGCCGGTGGATGGTCATATTTGGTTGTAGATGGGCGTAGTCATAAATGGTATTTTTTAATTTGTTCAGGGATTTGTAATGTGAGTTGGTGTTGTTGAAAATAGAAGCTTGTTCGGATTTGAAATGGTTTTTAATGTATTTGAGAATGTCAGTGATATTGAAGTTGTTGTGAAATATAAGCGGAAGTGAGAAAGATTCTTTAGCGGCCTTGTCAGCGGATTCATTCCCAGTAATTCCGCAGTGACCAGGGATCCATATCAGCTTAAGCTTGTTTCGTTTATTTTGGAGAGTTTTCCTAATTAAAGATGCATAATAGTTGGTTGAGGGGAGTGTTGCGCTATTGCAGTTGCGTTATAAATAGCAATGATTTCTGCTGAGAAGATAGAGCTGTATAGTGGTAAGAGGTGTTGGAGGCTGTTTTCATTATAAACTACATTGTATATATAAATCTGTGTGAGGGGAGAGAGTTTTTAAGTTCGAGAAATTTTTGTTGGTAGACTGAAGATGGAGTAGAAGATTTTGGTAGCAGGTGGAGTGAAGTATTTAATGTCGTTGAAAAATCAAGCCAAGGTGGATTTGGGTTCTTAGTGACAGGTATGGGTTTGTTTGGAAGGCCAAGGTGGGATGTAATTTGTATGCACCGCTGCAGAGCGGATAGAATTTTGGGGTTTTTCTTTTTTGCTTTGAGAATATTGTCAATTGTTTTTTTCAAAGGTGTGTTGTAGGACAGGAGAATTGGTTTTATAAGTTTGGCTATGGAGAGTTTGGTTCGAATTTCTATTGGCATGACTTTTGTTTCGAAAAGGAGGTTGTTTATGGGGGTGGATCGGAAAGCACCGAGGGTGATCCTGATGGCAGAGTGGTACAAGGATTTGATTGGTCGCAGTTGGGAGTTTGGGGTGTTCCCGTAAAAGAAATAGACCAAAATCTATTTTGGACATGATCAGCTGGTTCATGGCATTTAAGACGGTGAGTTGGTTGCAGTTGTACTTATTGCTGGAGAGACATTTTATTATATTAAGTCTGTTGGAGAGGGATGTACAGAGATTTGAAATGTGGTCATTCCAGTTGTATTTGTTGTTGAAAGTGATTCCAAGGATCTTTAGGGTTTTGGTGTTAGTGATTGGGGTTAGTGGATTCTACCTTACGTTATTCTGCTCCCTCGTTTACAACAATAAAATATTGGGTGGCTGAGTTTAAGCGAGGTCGTTTGAGCTACGAAGATGAACATCGTAATGGGCGTCCAAATGAGGTGACCACTTTAGAAACGGTGGCCAAAATTAAAAAATGTGTATTGAGTGACCGGCGATTGAAAGTTCGTGAGTTAGCTGAATGTGTAGGTATTTCAAAAAGTGCTGTACATCGCATAGTGACCGAAAAATTGGACATGAAAAAGTTATGATGGGTGCCGCGTTTGCTGTTCCATCATGACAATGCGCCGGTTCACACCTCTGCCGTTGCAATGGCTAAAATTAATGAATTAAAATTGTGTCGACGAAAGTGTATCGACCTAAAAGGATCCTATGTTGAAAAATAAAAAAGAAAAAATAGGGGAAAGTTAACTTCGGCTCGGCCGAAGTTTTGTATACCCTTGCAGCTTTCATTGAAAACAAAAAAACTTTTTCTAAGACTACTTTTTGGACCTTACTTTTCCATGGAATCTATACTATATAGATGTCTGATTTCGACCAAACTTGGTGAAATCATGGAAAAGCATAATACACTGTTAATTACGAAATTTGGAGGCGATCCCATTTAAAACTAAAAAGTTTTTCTCACTAGAACTTCTTTTTCGACCGATCATTCATACTGCAGCTATATGCTTTAGTCATCCGATTTTGATAAAACTTTGTAGAAATGTGTTAAAGTAAATAAAATAAAAATATGCCAATGATAAGGACGGTTTCATTAAAAACTAAAAAGTTTATCTTACTAGAACTAGTTTTTCGACCGATCGTTCCTATGGGAGCTGTATGCTATAGTCGTCCGATTTCGACCAAACTTTGTAGAATTGTGTAAAAGTGCATAAAATAAGTGTATGCCAATGATAAAGACGTTTTCGTTACAAACAAAAAGTTTTTCTCACTAGAACTAGTTTTTTGACCGATCGTTCCTATGGGAGCTATATGCTATAATCATTCGATTTCGACCAAACTTGGTGAAATCATGGAAAATGATAGTAAACTAAGAAATACGTACTTTGGAGGCGTTTCCATTAAAAACAAAAGTTTTTCCCACTAAAACTTTAGTTTTTTACCCATCGTTCCTATGGCAGCTATATGCTATTGTCATCCGATCCGGCCGGTTCCGACAAATGTGCAGCGTATTTGTACCAAAAGACTTCGTGCAAAGTTTGGTGAGGATAGCTTTAAAACTGACGGAGGAGATAGCATAGAAACAGACGGACGGACAGGGCTGGGCAAAATGAAATTTTGTTCCCAATGATCGAGATTCCGGCCATAGCCACGTTAATTCTGCGTCCATTAAGCCCTACATCATCAAAATAGGTTCAGTAGAACTTGAGAAAAGCTGCGAACCAGTTAGAAAAACGTGGTTTCGAGAAAATCGCGTTTAAAGTTTGCAGTTGCTAGGAAATTTGGGTCTCCTTGGGTCACTGAAATGGCTATATCTCCGTAAGTATTCCGAATTTTGAAAAATCCTTTTGGAATATTATTTTTGAATATCTAAACTTAAGAAAAAGTGTGAAAACAAAAAACTGACAAAAAAATTTTCTAGACCAGAAGAGGTCTTGAAGTTTGCTTCATCGTGTAGATCCCGACTTAGTATATTCTCTTTTAATTGGGCTAAGAAATCGTTTCTTTTATAACTTTATCTTTGTAGCATAGAAGTATAAACTTATTCATATGCAAGCAAATGAATAGAAACACACAAAATCAAGAGTACAGGGTAAACAATTCGAGAAGTTGGCACTTGATTCAATCAAATAAATAGGTTCCAGTTTCAACTCGTTCAGAAACTTTGAGTTCTCAGCGAATTAAAAGTTGATTTCAATGTGAAATTGTTTTTATTTATTAAGTTTGGTTAATTTCTAACACATCTACAAACTAAACCCATACAAATTGCCTTGTAAATTACCCAAGATATGACCATTTATAAGTGCATATCTCTAGCAGGAGCCGTAATTGGATGCCCTCAAAAGTAGGCAATACAATTTGCATTCTCAGTTGAGGTGAGATTTAGTGTTTGCTTTTGCTTGGCTTGGGTCAGGTTAGTGTTCCCTTGGCTTTTGCTTTTGTGGGTGTGTCATTTTGTAAAATATGCATAATTAAAATACAGAATGCACAATACAACCATCACCACGCAGAGTCGTCTCATCTTGGGCCAAAGTTGTTAATCTTTTCATGCGGCGGCATAATTAAAATGTGAATATGGAAATTTCAATGAGAATCTCCTGCAAATGGGGCAAACGCCCCAAAAAAAAAATGAGAAAAAGAAAAGGCCAAGCACACACACACACACACACACAGAGAACGCACTCGTTGACAGCAACTTAACAGTTTGCTGCTGCTGCTGCTGCTGCTCGTTAACAGTCAGGCCTTACTCTGTTGCCATCCTTCTTGCACATTTGTGCTTTTGCCTGTCGCCGTCTCTCTACATGCCGCTGTGTGTTTGTGTGTGTGAGTCAAAGTAATTGCAAAATATGAATGCATAATGAGCAGATATTTCCAAGTATGCACAAGGAAAACTTCAAGCTGCTGCTGCTGCTACCCGGATGAGGTGGAGATAGAGAAAGAGAGAGAGGCGGTGCTGACTTTTATGCTAAAGTGCGCGCCTCGCGCGTGTATTCGCATTTGTTGTTGTCAAAAGCGTTGCAAGGACACACCAATACATTTGCATTCTCATCATGCCTCTATGCGCTTTTTGGTACAACGCAAATAGAATCCCATTACCATCCTCTCTGCATACACCCACACACACACACACACACACATTCAAATGCATATTCAGTTTTTGTCTGGCTCTGAGCCTTGTGCTAAGTGAAGTTGAAAACATGTCAAAATGATTTTGAGCTCATTAAAAAAATGTTGCCCATTTGAATTTCTGCCTTCTTTTTAATAGTGTTAAGTTGTCTGACAAGTTGGCAGGGAATTGCAAAGCCTCAAAGCAGTCCTGTTGTCTGTATAGCTGTTTTAGCTGGGCAAGTCTCTTTGAACGCCAAATTCTGAAGAATATGTTGGCATAACAAGGTGAGGCTAGGTGGCAGTGCGCTCTCTTTTCAGGTAGCCTCTTTCTTTGAGCCTCTTGAACCAAAAACCTATCATTCATGGGACCATAGCTTATTTCTTTGGGTTTGAAACCATCAAGAAATTGTTTTTAAAAGTCCTTCCACCAGGAAGACAAAACGATCGGTTATAAGAACTTCGGTTCGGTTCAGTGGTTTACAGAGTTTTCTTTAACATGGTTTTGAAGCCAGCTGAAAGGCAGTTTCGATTCAATTCAGTAGTTCAATCTTAATTTTTTGATATATTTATTAAAGGCCTGTTTCCGTTTTTGCAGATAGTCCCGATCTTTCCCTAAATCTGGCCTAACATTAACTTTTTCCGAGTTTTCGATGGTAAGGCAGTCCAAAAAATGCCAAAATCGCAGTTTATGTTCTTGGATAGTCAGAAATTCTGGCAAATCTCAACACTTAAAGCCCGTTCTTAAGTATAATGACCCGATTTTTTCATGAATCTGCAGGCAAATTTACTTTTCGGTCTTTTAAAGTTACGGCAAGCTTAAAAAGAGGCCAAAAACTCATTTCTGTTCTAGGATCGCCTTTAATTCCGCCAAATCACAACCCTTAAAGCCTGTACTTAAGTATAACGTACCGAATTTTGTTTTCTGGACTTTCAAAGGAAAGGCAGTTTGAAAAGTTGGCAAACCCCATTTTAGCGTCTTAAGACCCAAGTTCTTAATTTCGGAGTCTCAAGGGCCCAGGCATGCCCAAAACAAGCATAGGGCAGAGCACTCACCTTTACTCACACACAAAAGCACATTGAAATTTGGTAAGGCAACAACAAAATCACACGAAATTGTTGTTGGTCAGTTTGATTGCGCCAATCAAAGAAAGGAATAATACCGGTTTTTGTTCTACGAGACGCAGACAGACGAAATCGTTTGCATGTATACGCTCATTGACTTCCTATCTTCGGTGCAGTTACAAAAACAAAACGTAGCCAAAGAGCATTAGGCTGGGCATCTCCCCTTTAAACTCTTCTTAAACTTCCGATTTGCCTTTAAATCTGCGCAGAAAGGTACTATGTATTTTCCAAACTCTTAAAGCTAATGCAGTCCGCGAATATTTAAAACTCATATTTGTTCCTTTTTTGCCCTTAATTTCACCCTATCTTAACTCTTACTGCCCTTTCTTGATCATATCGTCGCGACTTACACTTTAATTTGCTATGGTTGTCCTTAATTACACCTAATCTTAGCCCTTTAAGGCTGTTCTTAAGTCCAGCATTCAGAAATGTCCTTAAACCTCTTGAAAAATCATAAATCTAGGTGTTCGATACTATTTGATGCAACACAATTTCTCGTATGTATCCTGACCTACGAGAAATCGATGTCCGCTTTTCCTTACAGATGCGGGTTCTCGATAGTTTTGTTCGCTTTTCCTTAGAGATGCGGGTTGTCGATAATTTTGTAGAAAAATTTCTAAGTAAAAAAAAAAGGCGTCGAAAACGGATCCGTTCTCGAGGTCGATTGTCGGGGTAGTAAGTTGGAAGTTCCAAATTGGAACACATTTAAAAATATTAGTTCCGATTTTTAAACCCCAGGTTTAATATCTGACTAATAATTTCATAACTTTGAAGTAGGCCTAACAGGTTAGCTGCTACTTAATTCCAGGCTGCTACATAATTTCGGCATCGATAAGGACTAGGATAAGGACTTGATTAGGTTTAGGTTAGGTTAGGTTAGCTTGAGATGGTAGAAGCAATGAAGCTGTTTACCATATAACCCATAATTTTTACTTTTAGACTGTAAAGGGAGGGTCATCCCTTCTAAGCCGTTGAAAGTAGCACAAATTTATGTAGTAAAGCATTCTCTATTTCAGAGACTGCTGAAATGTCAGGTAGGAAATGCTATCATAGGATTGTGAAACGTTTCTTAATGAGCGCTGGTCAGTGACATAGAAGATGCTGGATGCTTTCTTCTTCACCAACTGATGAATAGCTTCTGCAGCAGTCATTGTGGCTGATAGCAAGCCTATAGCGGCATGCCTGCCTACAAGGCAGTGTCCCGTGCGAATTCCTATGAGTATGGAGACATTCTACCTGCCAAGAAGCAGCAGTGTTAAAGTCAGGGACTAATACAGGAACCAGAACCGGAACCGTTAACCGAAATAAACTGTTTAAAATCACGTACCGGAACCGATACAAATTTTTTTTTGAGAACCAAATGCCGTTTACCGTTATTGTCGGAACCGATAGGATCGAAAAAAACCGAAACGTTGGTACCGGTCAGGGCGGTAAAAAGAATGATTCAATTTTGAATCAATCCTGAGAATCATTCATTGAATAAGAATTTGAATCATTCCTTTTTTCCAAAAACAAATTGTATTGATTTTGACTTAATTAAAAAATTGTTTCGGCTGCCAGCGTTCTAAATGAAACGGGATTGAATTTCACCCGTTTTGTACTTAAAATTTCAAGTATGATTCATTATTAGGTTTACTTAAATTGAGAACGAAACATACTAAAATCGAAAAACCAGTGCTATGATTATTGAAATGAGAACAAATGTTCTTGAATCAAGAACATTTTGTACTTACATGAAGTTCAAGTACAAAAATATGCTCGATTGAGTACAAAATTGACTTATACGGGGTAGCCTGAAATCTCTAGAGATTTTTCTTCGGTCTGTTTTATTTGAAGAACTCGCCCGAAAATCCGTCTGACCTCAGAATTACAAGAGTTATTTTCTTATGGGAAAGAGAACTTGGTCCAATTGGGCTCAAATAAAGTCCATTTTTCACAAAACAGGCTGCATCACGCACAAAAATTCCCTTATAAATTTCCCTTTTAGTTTTGAATTAAAATGATGTTAAACGGAAATCTGTTACTAAATGGATAAGTTTTATGATTTATGCTAATATTATAATTTAAATTTAAGTCGCGTTACCCAAAATTATGAAAAGTTAAAATTCGCGCCAATCATTCGCAGATTTGCCAGCCCTTACGTTTGTTTTGACACGCTTAAAGCGTGGCTAGTGGCAGAGTTTTGACCTGATATGCAGCCTCGGTTGGTTTTTGAAAAATTATTAACAAGCTAATTTCAATATTAAAAAAAATTACAGTAATAGTGTTTACTTTCCAATTATTTTACTATAAATATTTTAGTAATTTAGCAAAATCTCTACCAAAATCTAGAGATTTGAAACCAACCGAAAAGATTTCTATTAAGAATTGGTTTTGGGTTGGATTTTGTTGAAGAGATTTGTGGACACCCGATAATGCTAGTTTCGAAATGTACGTAATATAAATTATTTAAAGCGAGTCTGTTCTTAAAATTCCCAACTGATTTAAACTCTTTTGTTATGGAGTGAGCGTCAATTTCTGACCTACAATAGTTCTACCAAAGAGGTTTATTTATGGCCCTTGGATATTTCCACCCTTCTTTGGTTCAATAAAGAGAACTCGTTTTAGGAGAACTTGGGAATGGGCTCAAACCAAGAACATTTTGTACTTGTTTGAAATTCTCATTTTTTATACCCTTGCAGAGGGTATTATAAAATTGTGCGGATGTTTGTAACTCATTGAAGGAAGCACTTTCGACCACATAAAGTATATATATTCTTGATCAGCATGACGAGCTGAGTTGATTTAGCCCTGTCCGTCTGTCTGTCTGTTTCTATGCTATCTCCTCCGTCAGTTTTAAAGCTATCCTCACCAAACTTTGCACGAAGTATTTTGGTACAAATACGCTGCACATTTGTCGGAACCGGCCGGATCGGATGACTATAGCATATAGCTGTCATAGGAACGATCGGTCGAAAAACTAGTCTTAGTGAGAAAAACTTTTTTGTTTATAATGGAAACGCCTCTAAAGTACGTATTTCTTAGTTTATTATCCTTTCCCATGATTTCACCAAGTTTGGTCGAAATCGAATGACTATAGCATATAGCTCCCAAAGGAACGATCGGTCGAAAAACTAGTTCTAGTGAGAGAAACTTTTTTGTTTTTAATGAGTGTGGCGAGTCTAGCGAACTGAACAGAACCATTTGGATTTGTGGTTTTCGGTTTAGTTCAGCATTCAGAGTCGATTTGCATTTCTGCCTTCCAAATTCTTTTGTTCTTAGCGAAGAATGAGACAGCTGCGGTGGTCAGAAAGCTTATACGACATTCAGCCTTATCTCAGGACCTGTATAACATACTAGTCCTGCTCCTAAGCCTCCATCCAATTTTAAACCATCCTTGTTAATGTTAAGGTGGTGAGCACGACACATTCCGACTACAATCTTTGAGTGTTTGAAGTATGTCTTTATCTCCCCTACTCAGCCACCGCACTAATACTTCATTTTAACAGCATGGAAGTATTTAAAATAAATGCGAACAATTGCTAAATAAAATCTAAAAAACTAATACTCCATTGAGCTGAAATGGACGCACCACATTAGAAAGGATGTGAGACCCCATATACTGCTCAGCATCTTCTTGAATATAAAGTGCTCGTTTTTGGGTATACATTGGGTCTTCAAGTAGAGGTTCCACAACTCCCTAAATAAACTGTCTTGCCAACTAAAACATTTCGCTTCTTGCTTAGCCTTATGACAGCATTTATTACTGTGGATTATCACAGTCGCACCGTCACACGTGAGGTCGAACGTACCGCATATATGTACAGATAGAAGGTCTCAAATGAGCTTCTTGAGGTTGTTCCTTGGAAACAACAGTTTTCTACTTTAGCTGAGTGGTGTGGTTTTTCTCTTAGCTCTTAAGTACCATTCCTATGAACGGTTTCATTTCCCTTAAAGAACCCATGGGGCTTAGAGATGAACTGTCTTTTAAACCTGGCACAGTTTTATGTTCTTTCGATCAAGCTACAATTCGTAGTCCCATCATTTTGAGAAGATTTATCAAGAAACACTGAATTTCCTTCTCCTCTCTCTCTTATTTTTTCTTCCAGTTGTCATGCCATACGCCCACAGGGATTTGCTTTGGAGCATTTACGTCTTATAGTTGGAAGTTCTGCTATAGCGGACAAATGTCAGTTTATCTATAACACTGAAAATATCGTAGAGGTAAGTTCAAAAATTTCAAACACCAAACAGGACTCTACTCTCTCTCCCCTTAGCTAATCAACGGCTTTGATCAATTGATGACGCTGGAGGAGATTGAATTTGGAGCCGAAACATTGGCCTCCCTACAAGTGGCTGGGATGATGGTGTACCTGTTGCCTCACTTGGATATGTGTGGTACCCAGGTGCAGCGTTCGCTATTCTTGCAACGTTGCTTCGACTACCTGGCCTGCACGGAGGAAACGCATGTGGGTACCCAATATGTTAAACCCGACGGGCTTTAAATACAAATTATATATTTTTTAGATCCATGAGCTGTGCGCTCAGATCCTTTGCTTGCTGGACATCAATGAGTCGGGAAATATGCTCAATTTGATCACTTGCTGCCGTCATGCCTGCCCTTTGAGCACCATGGCCCAGGTGGTATGCAGTTGTCTTCTATGGTCCATGCTGGATCGTCTCACGGATATTGGTTTGGATACTCACCGCTTGCGTGCCTATCCTGAATTGATGATGGCCATTGCCATGGTGAATCCCTCTGTCTACCTGCAATCCTATTTACATGCCCTCAATCTGATTGTGAGGGTAATTGCCGCCCTTCTAGCGGTGGGACCGTACGGTTCCACGAACAAGCTATGCCAAGAGGTGGGTGTACCAAAGGAAATGTTTGAGTTCCCGGAGGAAGATGCTGCTGTACTATTTCGCTGGCTAAACACCATAGTGGATGACCTGCGTGATGATTTGCCGCTACATGATGGCCAAACGCATGAAAGGATGGTATTGTTAGAGGTGACCACTGAGCTGATGCAGCTGGTGCAGTATCAGCTGATGAATATCTATGAAAAAGTGCAGAATGTGGAGGAAGAACACGTGGAAGCCGGAGAGGTGGCAGGCAACGATGAGGACAAATGGTTGTAAAGGCAAAGAATCACCGCCTTTTTTTTATTAAATACCCAATAAATTGGGTGAAATTATTCAATATATATAGATTCACACGATAAAAGTGAATTAATACTTAAACATTTTACAGTTTCGCTTGCTTCTCGTGTAGAAAGCTGACACAGAACACCCGAGTTGGCTAAGCGTTTATGCATGAAACTGAATGAACTTTATATTGATAGAAAAATATTCATCTTTGATTTTATTAGATTTAGAATTTATTAGATTTTAGCTGACTGTGTAAAGTGAAAACTTTTTAAATAAAAAATAAAAATATGTTTGAAACTTAATAACTCGAAACTGAAGCATTACTTTTCTTTCCGAATTGTATGCCTTTTTATTAGCTGTAAATCCTTAAACACTTAAACCTCGTTTAATGGCTGAAAGCAGCTCCGAAGATCATCAGTAATGGTGGATATAGAGCTGATCTAGACGGGACAATATTCCAAAAAAATAGGGGAAAGATACCTTCGGCTCGGCCGAAGTTTTATATACCCTTGCTTATTGGTCGGAAAAGCCCTTTTTGCCATAAAGTTTAAAAATAAAAATTCTGACTTTTGAATATATCCGCCAAAATTAAAATAGCCAAAATAATTTTTTTTTTTGGGTCATCCCTGTGGTTGACTCAGAGTTGCAAAGTCATCTGTTTACTTAAGGCCTGCCACGTGGTGTGTTTGCCAGAAATGATTGGTTGTGTTTAAATCTGTGGCATTTTCACGATTTTTCATGTACAGCTTGTGTCAGCCATGGGAAACAAAGTTCAAGGTATTTGGAAACAGATTGTAAAGAAAACAATAAGTTTGGTTTTATTTTGTAGTTGTTTTTAGTGTTGTTGTTGTGGTGTCTTTTTAATACGATCTAACCTAAAGGTGTTTGTGTTTAGTGGAGCAAAACTAGTGAATCCAGTCCAATCCACTGCATTTGTAAATGTCAAATTAATCGTCAACATGTACACAAAGAAGTGGTTTTAACAGTTTTTGCGCATATTTGCGCCATTTCCAGATAAATTGAGTAGTTGCAGACGAAGAGGAAAAAGAATAAGCAGAACAGGAATGCTCTTTTGGACTAGGCAGTGAAAAAACGTCTAACTTCAAAACAAAATATAACCATTTTCAACATTTTGTCAAGAAAGGACTTCAAAAATAAGACAGACTCATGGGTTGATTTGAGAAAAAAAAGATGAAATATATCTATTAAAGGACATATCAATTATAATAAATAAAAATAGGGGAAAGTTAACTTCGGCTCGGCCGAAGTTTTGTATACCCTTGCAGCTTCCATTGAAAACAAATAAATTTTTTTTACTAAGACTAATTTTTGGATCTATACTTTTCTATGGGTACTAAATCACTGGATAAAGCATAGTACACTGTTTGAAAACCAAAGAAATTTGGAGGCGATCCCATTTAAAACAAAAAAGTTTTCCTCACTCGAACTAGTTTTTCGACCGATCGTTCCTATGGGAGCTATATGCTATAGTCATCCGATTTTTGACCAAACTTTGTAGAATTGTGTAAAAAGAATATAAATGCCAATGATAAGGCCGTTTTCATCCACTTCACTCGAACTAGTTTTTCGACCGATCATATGGCCACCAAACTTAGTGAAATCATGGGAAGGGATAATAAAACTTTGGAGGCGTTTCCATTAAAAAACAAAAAGTTTTTTCACTAAAACTAGTTTTTTGACCGATCGTTCCTATGGCAGCTATATGCTATAGTCATCCGATCCGGCCGGTTCCGACAAATGTGCAGCGTATTTGTACCAAAAGACTTCGTGCAAAAGTTTGGTGAGGATAGCTTTAAAACTGACGGAGGAGATAGCATAGAAACAGACAGACGGTCAGACGGACAGACAGACGGACGGACATACGGACAAGGCTAAATGAACTCAGCTCGTCATGCTGATCAAGAATATATATACTTTATGTGGTCGGAGATGCTTCTTTCAATGCGTTACAAACATCCGCACAATTTTATAATACCCTCTGCAAGGGTATAAATATCGTGCCCACCCGTGCTATAGAACTTCACCTGAGTAAAAAGTCTCAGAAGTGAATTTCGAAGTGATAATTATATAATTAAAGGCACAATCATTAGAAATTGCTTTAGTTCATGAGTGATTTCAGTAGTTTCGCTACTCATGAGATTTAGTAATTCAATTGTTGACCGAAGAGCAAGTAAGGGAAGCCATGGTTTTAGTACCAACTTTTCCAAATCAGCGCTAATTTCAGTACTGAGTCCCCTGATGGGTTCACAAATACACAAATATTGCTGAAATGGACTAAATCACTTAATTCCGGTTCATTTTTTTTTCAGTACTGAGATCAGCATTTTTGGGCCCTTCAGTTTTCTTTGTACTTAGATTCAAAATCTGCTTGGACTCCAAAAAAAAGGGACATTGTAAATTCAATGCGGGATTTTGTACTTGTTTAAGAATTTGTTAGTCTTAGCACCTAGAAAAGTAATTTTGGTAATTGTCTAGTGTGAAAAAAATCCAAAATAATTCCTTCAGTTGACCGCGAATTATGAAGAATTATCATGGAAAAAATTCGCGTTGGTCATTCATGGTTTCATTTAAAATGAACATTGAAGTTTGCTGATGCTGTACCGAAACAATTACCGTAATTTTTTAAGTTATTGTTTGATTTTCATCTCAAAAACACATTTTTTTTCAGTTCTAGCCCGTAGAAATATTTAGCTATTTCTAGTAATTTTTTGCGAAAATCTATAAACTTTTGGATCCCATACTTTTGCAACACTATTACAGAACGGTTTGCAGACCTCATTTATACCCAGCAAACAATTAAAGCCATTTTTAATCGCTTTCGAGTCTTTTTCGATACCTTGGTCTGATTAAAATAGTCATTAATGCGCTCGTTATCTGATCATAAATGATACTTTTGTTGGGAGAAAATGGTACGCTAGCCGCGACTCTTCTTGAAGAGTCGTTTTTAAACCGTTCTTCTGATCAGATAAGACTCATTTTCGAGTCATTTGCTAGAATTTTTCGAGTCGTGTTTTAATAAATCACAGTTTGATTTTCGAGTTTTCCTTTAATTGCACATGACAGAAATCCCTTTTTTATTATCAAATGGGATCGAAAAAGACTCATCAAGGGGTTCTTGCAAAAATGATCTTCCAAATGTTGGGTGGGAAAGTATTTTTGTATTCGTAGCTAATTACAAATGAATTTTTTACAAGTATTTGTTGAATTTCATTCCGAAAACAACAGTTTTTAAGGTTTTCATTTTTAGCTATTTATTTTAGCAACTTTTTTATATTTTTTAGCAATTTCTAGCAATTTTTTTTTTTAAATTTAGCAACTTTTGAACATCATGTTCTGACAACACTGGGTACAGGGTTTATTACAGATATTATAGTCGGGCTTGACCGAATTTCTTTCTTGTCTTTATGCTGAATATTCTTTGCTTTGGCATATCCACTGTACTGCTCGTTTACCATGGAATGGTTTACCATTCGGGTATTTTCCAATGTGGAGCGGTAACCCACGAGCAGCGAAGCCGCCGCGTCAAGCATATGTACTTTACATGGATATCGCAGTTGATAAGCAGCGAGTTGCAACACGATGGCATCAACTGGGTGCAGAAGAGAATGAATGAAAAGAGAAGAAAGTGAACATTAAAATTATTTATAAAAATCAGTATATCAAACGAGCACTTGCAAGGGTATTACCATCTCGCTTAGTCTTCTCAGAAAGCCTTTGATTTATGTTCCAAATTATTAAATTAGGCGTCAATCAGTTAAAGATGGCACTTATTTGGTGGCACTAAAAGACACTGAGAAGCAAAAATAATAAATAAAAAAAAAAAACAGCATTTGCTACTAGGAAGAGAAAGCTCCTTCTAGTAGCTCGAATCAAAAGCGAATGAGGCAATAATGTTTTAGCACTTCACTGGGTAGAAAACAATGAAAAAGCAAAGGCTACTTTGTTAGGGCCTACTTAGTTTGTATACCCTTGCAGAGGGTATTACAAACTTGTAAGGATGATTGTAACGCATTGAAGGAAGCATCTCCGACCACATAAAGTATATACAGGGTGGCTAAAATAAATAGCTAAAATGACTTTTCCCACTTGGTGAGGGGCGAGGTCAATCTAAGAACCTCTGCTATAGTCTCGGCTATAGCGCCGTAGGTAATTTAGGTGGTTATTTGTCAAGCCTCTAACCGCGATGTGGATCTTGGTTTGAGAGTACCAACTGGAGTCCGCAGTGTTGTCAAGCCCGTCATGATGTCCCTCAACCATCATGCCCCTTGCGGGATGATATGAAGATCAGTGAAAAAACGGATTTTTCTCTCTGTTTTATGAAGATCAGGGAGAGGTCAATGCATCTCGGTTCTCGGCAGAACCCCAGGCTACGCCACTGCGTTAAGTCTTCCAATAAATCTAAAAATAAAACACCACCATAACATTAATTTGTAAGCGTATTTATTAGCAGTAATTCCCTATATAAATTTTTTAAAATCTGTAGAGTTGTTCGGCAGTTATGGTGATTCAAGGCGACTAACGCCAATAATAAACTAATAGGCCAGTTCTTGTTTCCGAATTCAATCAATTGGAATTGGTAAGAGATCCGATTTCGGTTGAAGCTTTCAACCATCAATACAAGTTGAATGCAGATAAATGGACATTAGTAGTAAATCGGTTTTCGAAAAACGGGAACAGTTTCAGATTCCGCATAGAAAACGGGAACAGGAACAGGCCTGTATATATATATTTTTAAGGAGAATCTCTCGTTTAAACGTCTGATATTGAAGCAATTTTTTTGGAGTTTTTTTGTGAGGTCCAGTGAAGATATATAACTTTGGGGATTTTATTAGCCGCGATGGAGGAAAGCTTAAAAAACAACATAGTTTTGAGAAAAACGCTGTAACTTTGTTTCTAATGATTATGTTGAGCTGAAATTGTTGATGTATTTTCTTGAAATACATTTAAACAAATGATAAAAACTCCAAATTTATATCTCTTCATTGGTCCTCATCCAATGACACGTTCAAACGAGAGAACCCCTGATTTTGCAAATGTTTTCTATGAAAGCAACAAAAATCGAGTTATAAGTTAAGGGAATTCCCCCAAATTAATTTTCTTACATAGGAACAAAATGGAAGTGAGAGACCAGCTTTATTCCCTTATTCTTTTCACTCATCCAAAACGCTATCCAGCCACTGTTCCACTTCATTTTTGCCGGCTGACGAAGGTGTGGCAGGTTGCACCAGGGGCATAGGCATAGGCATAGGCATGGGCATGCTGGGCATAGTCAGCTGGGTATTGGTCAAGGCCAACAGCTCATCCAGTTCATCTGGCTGCTCCGCTGGCGCTGCTGTTATGGGCAATTCAATGGGTGTGGCTGGAGCTTTGGCCGTTGCTGGACGAGATTTGCCAGCACTCCCTCCATTGGATTCGCGTAGCACACGCTGCTGGTACACCTTTTCTGCCCTTTCGGCTGCCTCATTCTGCTCCTGCAGCTGTTGCCGGGTAAACATGGAGGTGGGATAATCCATGCGCTTATAAAATGGAATCGTTTGCAGTCCACTATTGAGTAGACTGAGATTAACAGTGAAATAGCTGCTGGCTGGCTTGCTGGGACTCTCGGCTGCGTTGGTCCACTCCTTTTCGGAACCAAAACTGAAATGGCCACCACCCAGGCTGGGAAACTGCGAAAGTTGATTGTAATCGCCCGCCCTAAGCTGGGCACGTGCATTCTCATCGATGGGCGCACCATCTAGACCCATTTGCTCCATCATGTCGGTATCATCCGTGGGCGGCAGAGTGTCCACCAAATCGCGATTCTTTTGCGGAGCCAAGGACGAGGGACGTGCTGACCAGCCGCCTCCGGCTGCTGCCTTGCGTGCAAATCGAGGCTCATCACTGGAATCGGCTATGTCCACCAGACTGCGAGCGGCTGTGGTTTGCGGCGAGCTGGAGCTGGTGGTGGTGGTGGTGCCACGACGATGGTAATGATTGTGCTGCTTCATATTCCTCCGCTTGCTTTATGAAAGTAAGTGTTAAGCATACAAAGTAAAAGGACAAGCGGTTACGTGATACTTACTCCTTGGATCGATCGTCCTTGCCGCTCATTTTGACTAAATTTATTTGTGTTTTTTGTTTTGGTTTGCCGTTGCCCGGTGACAGCTGTGCGTTAGAGCGAGAGAGCAGGTTTTAAAACAGCTGTTAGTGATGGCAGCGAGGCACAGTGGGCTAGCTTGTATGAAAGCTGCAGCCAAAAATACCTCCAGTAGATACATTGACCTGAAACTTTGTTTACGGCTTTATAAAACTGTTGAAAATGGGATACAATAAATAGGCGTGGTTAAACCTTTACACCCCCACCCCTACCGCCCAATGTATCATGTGTAACATAAAAATATTCTGATTAATTGCAATAGGTGTTTTAATTTCAGTTCTTTTTTGTTTTGTTTTCTTGGTTTTTGTATTAAAAGACTCAGTTTAATATAATAAAAATATAAATGAATCAAATAAATTAATTCCCAATAAAAGAAAATAATAAATATAAAGCTACATTTTGAAGATTATCCAGTAATTAAAAATCAGAACTTAGTAAAGTTGACCTGTACTTGGATGGAAAACGAAAAAAGAATCAAACACAACATTATCAGAGACCAATAACACCAACGTTGCACCCAAATATATGCAATTTTTTAAGATTTCATAATTAAATTTCACGAAACCCTATGCTAGACTCAATCAATCATTATTAAATCGAAGAGACACAGTTTTGAAACAATTGCCTGGATTTCGTTCGTACGTTACAGAATTCAAAGCGCAATATTTCTTGAACGGCGAGGTATTTTCACACAATTTGTTTCCAGCTTTAAGAGCAGAAAAAGTTATGTCTAAAAAGCAAGTTAGTTGCAATTAAAATCGCGTATTTTACTCGTGAAATTAAAAACCCTTATTTTTCGTTACGTACGTTACTCAATTTAAACATCCAAATATATTACTAACCCAAAGAGTTTTTAAGTGTGTTTTACCATTAGAGTGTACATAATTGGTCAAGTAAAAAGTTGGTATACCTTTTGTCGGAAATGCCCATATTTTTTTCACTTGTGGCAATCAAGAAAATAAATGGAAATAAATAAATTGCTCATCAGCTGTCCAAAGCTGTTTTCTTTTTTTTATGAATTTCGAAATTATTTTCGTGTGTTCTGGAAATCAGCCTTAATAAATAAACTAAACACAATTAACTGACATAAGAATAGCAAAAAATTTGGCTATTCTTACAAACCATTGTCAAAATTCGTGTGTAGCAAAAAATCATGATTTTGTGCTTAAGCCTGTATATTCATGGCTTTTTGCAAGCATAAACGTAGTAACATATTTTATGCCAAACTTTTGACTTTGAATTTCATATTTTTGTTTTAATTCAGGAACCACTGTGCGTGTTGTCAAAGGGCTAGAAGCTATCGATAGCTATAGCTCAACTTCTGAAAATATCGACTAGCGATAAAATTTGCTGCCAAATATTACAACAGAGCAGGAGCAGCGGCGTTTGTGGGGACAGCAGAGATGTTGCGCTTTATCCAGACTTTGCAGCCTAGCGGCCTGAATCGCCAGCAGCTGTCGCGTGAGATTTATAACGAATTTTTCGCCAAATTGGCCAAGCAGCAGCCATCGCCGTCGCCGCCTGCCATCACCATCGTCCCCCAAGATCACGAAGCTGCAGGGTATAGCAGGCACCCCGGAGGATGTGTGGATCTTTGGCTACGGCTCGTTGGTGTGGAAGGCGGATTTTCCCTACATTGATAGAAAGCGCGGCTATGTGTGGGGCTTCAAGCGCCGCTTCTATCAGCACAGCATCGATCACCGTGGAGTGCCGGAGAAGCCTGGACGCGTGGTAACTTTACTGCCGGGTGATGCCTCCCAGGATCGTGTGTACGGCATGGCCTATCGCATAGCTGCCAGCCAGAAGCGTCAGGTATTGGACCATTTGGACTATCGCGAGAAGAATGGCTACGAACGCTGCAGCCTGGACTTCCATGAGTATGCCACCACCACCGAGGAGCGGCAGCCCATCCAGGTGATTATGTACGTGGCCAAGCAAGCAAATGATTCCTATGCGGGCGATGTGTGGCAGGTGCCCTGCATAGCCAAGCAAATCTTCACCTCTGCCGGACCCAGTGGACCCAATCGGGAGTATTTGTTCAATTTGGCCCTGGCCATGGCTGAACTCTTCCCGGGCGCCGTGGACGAGCATCTCAACGAGTTGGTGCAGTGCGTGCAGCAGCTTATAGACGGGGATGAGCCCCAGATGCTGGATCGTGCCTTGGGACATGAAATCATGAACATACTGGAAGAGGAGGAGCACGACCAGCTGGCGCTGGCCACACGCTTGGAGGCTCTGCAACAACGCTGTGAGCAGCCTGGCTGGCGTGAATGGTTACTCGCCCAAGAGCTACAGCGCCAAGGCTCCTTCTGACACTCCATAACTTTAGTTAAATAGACCAATTTGTTTATATGTTTTGCTTAATTTATTCAATGTAAATAATTCTGTCCTTGTCCATTCCAAAAACAAAATACAAGTTCCTGTAATCGGCTAGAAAGGCTGATGGACGTAAATCTTAAATTCAGTTTGATAAGAGAATTAGATTAACTTGAACCATAAATTTAAATTTAAAACCGCCGATAGACAGCTGTTACCGCTACGACCAAACTATCGATAAATTGGTGATGGTATAGGAATTGAAATAAATTTTAGGGAAATTCCAAATTATTTTGAAAGCCAAACTATCTTAATTCCACAAATACCTCTGGGAAATAAGTATAAGTGCATAAAAGTTTTCGACTATTTTTTCAATAAAAGGAACGGTACGTTTGTTGTTGTTTTACAAATGTTTGTTCTTGGAATCTATGAATTTTCGGAATGCTTATGCGAAATCCTTCTTCAAACGCCAGTCTAATAGCCAATTCACACTAGCCACCGTCTACCGTCAAAGATGGAACAAACTTGCCGTGCCAAATTTTCTCAATATATTCCCCTGTCAGCTGAGGATGTTTTTATCTCATGCTGTAAATGATCTTCAAATGGGAATTTTTTTTGGCTCATCTTGGGTAGTCACATAAAAGCATCGATATCATAAAGAAATGAGAACTTCTTGAATAAAAGCACTCATACTTAGACTGGTATGCTGGACGAAGACATCTTTAACCGCCAGTGTATAAATGTGAATCTCTGCATCTATACCGTCCGTTCAAAGCAAAGTAGATTTCATTCAAATGGTTTCTTTCCGTATAATCTACTAATCATACTTCCACAATAATTACTTAAATTGGAGAACCGAACCTAATTTTTCGAAAAAGTGGTCCGATTCGGGTTCAGGTTCGAAGCGTCGAAATATAAAACGCCTGGTTCATGGTTCGGTTGGCGAATCCCAAAAAAAAACAACCCAACCTGTTCTCAGGGACTCGTTTCCGGACCGGTTTTCAACCTTGAAGTTAACTTCGATGCTATACCATAGCAAATTCTTTATAACAAAACATCAAAAGCTTATAGAAATATACATGAAGTCTTATTTACTAAGGAATAGCATAAGTGATTTTTTAAGAAATCTGTTCATTTAATCGAGCTTATTTTAGTCTCTTTTTAGAACGGAGAAGCAATCGAAGTTAAATAAAAGAGTTGAAAACTCATTAAACAAAAATTTCGGGATCGAAGGTTAATTCGTGGATCAAAAAATTCGCATTTGTATTAGGAAGTTTTGTTCCTACAGTACTTTAGACATTGAAATGCTTATTACTAAAAATAAATAAATTGTTAAAAATAAAAAGTTAATAAAAAAACAAATTATCCCTCTTCTTAAAAAATGTATTGTAATCAAATTTAGATTTAAAATTGAATTTAAATAAAATTTGCCGCTTGAGCAAACTATCGATATATTTTTAGTGCCATCTCTATTAACACCCAGCTTTCGATGACACTGGTTATCGGCTTTGTGTCTGTGTGCGTCGTGTGCGCGCATACGTGAGTGTTCATATGTGTTTTCTTATCGTTCTCAGCAGCAGCAACTGTTTTTGTTAATAATATTGCTGCGTGTGTGTTTCGATAGCTTTGTTTTTGCAGTGTGTTTGCTGTTTATGTGGAAAGTATCTGGCTAATTGCAATCGTGACTAAAGCCAATCGCCTGGCATTAACTAATTGGACACCACAGCGTGGCCAAAAACTGTCAGCACCTTGTCAACTGTCAAAACGAGACCCAAGAAGAAATAGCGAAACAAAACGACGTCGGAGAAACGCAATGAAAACAGGTGGGCGCCTTGAGTGTAAGCGGGGGCGGGGCGGGCTTTTGATGATGTTATGTTGTTGTTTTTGCAAAATGCAAATTCAAGCTCAGGCGTTGCCTTACTCTAGTTGTTGTTGTTGCTGTTGTTGGTGTTGTAATTGAAATTAAAATAGTGGGGAGAGAGCTGCTGATAGTATGACAACATTGTTTGTGAGCGCGCGTGTGTGTGTGTGTGTGTGAGAAGTGTTTGTATGGTGGACATCATCATCATTAAACAAAAGTCATTTGGTCAGATGAATCACTTAAATCAAGAATGATTAAATCGCCCTTATCTCCTGCTGCTGCCCCAACAAGTCTCTTATTGTCTCTCCATATGACGCAAGAGCTACGACACACATATTTTTATTGCATACTTTCGAGAGTCGCCGAGTTGTGCGTGTGCGTGCATGTTCTCTTAAAGGCCATTTAGCACATTGTCGGGCATAACTCATTACAATTTCAATGCAAATTATGCCGAGGCGGCAGGGTGGGGATTATTTACATTTGAGTAGATTAAATTTTTTAGTATGTAGCAGTAATTGAACAGCTGCCCCCACACCCCCACCCACCGGCCTCTCCCACTATTACTATTCCCTTTCTGTCGACGACGACTGACTGCTCCTCCACCAACAAGTATCGATTCCAGGCCATGGCTCCTACGCTGCTGGCTGCTTTGCATAACACACCAGACCAGGATGTGCTTGGCTATGTGTGTATGTGTGTGTGTGTATGCCCATATACATACACACGTGCGGAAACTGCGCGGAATCGACTTCAGTTTCAGTTTCGACTTTCCTTTCGGCCCCCTACAAACGTGTCAAATGTATAGAAAAATATTCAAATCGTTTTTCTCCTTAAAAAATAGTTTCAAAATTCTTAAAAATAAATTTGTTATTTAAGCAAACTCCCAATAAAAACTAAAAACCAAAAACAAAAAAACGCTCACTTAATTTAAGCACGAAAATTTTCAACCAAAATCAAATCAAAGTGGGGGAGGTGGCGGGTAATTTTGCTCTTGCGCTGCCTCAACAAATACAGCGCTCGCAAAAAGTATTCGGTCAAGTGAGTAAATCAGATTTTTAAGCATTTTTATTAAGAAAGTATGGAAAATCAAGAAAATGTGAATTCTTTTCCAAAGGTCAGGTGTTGCTACCAAAAATTTTTAAAATCCCTTAATGCTTACGTACACTCCAAATGGAACCTACCGTTGATATATTCACTTTCTAGCTTTTGCCGTTTAGGCTGTGCGTTGATGATAAATTTAGAATCAGTCAGGAAAAGTCTTTAATTCTATTTGAAAGATAAGCTGAAACCAAAATAAATCCCAGGGCGCTCCGTTTGCTGCTTCAGGCAGCAGACTTAGTGCTGTGACTGACGTTTCTTTTCCTAAGCAGTTCGTTCCAAATTGAACGCAAGATGAATACCCGGCGTTGCCCGGGTTCTTATGATTCTTAAGAGAGCGATTATATTCAATCTAGTGCAGGCTGCATGTCGGTATGAACATTTTGGACCGTTCGATCTTTTTCTCTATATAAACGTCTTCATGATAATCTAAAATCAAGAATAATTTGCAAATTTCGTGACTTTTTTTTTTGACCGTTTGGCTAATACTTCCTATTTACCCGTCTAAAATTGCTGGAAAATTTGCAAATTTCGCAATATTTTGGACCGTGTAATCTACAGCTTCCATTTACCAACGCCGGCATTGTAATATAAGCACTAAGCGCTTTCATACATACTCGTAATGTTATTTTGCAAATTTCGCGATTTTTTGACCGTAAAAACCTTTGCGGGCAAGCGTTGCCCAAAGTTTTATGGCAATCGGATGAACGGTAAAGTTTTTGAAATTTCGCGGTTTTATGACCATTTCCGGCCCAGTTCTTTAATTTAGATACCCTCGCGGGCAAGCGTACAACCATTCGTCAAACCTTCATCCAAATCGAACATTTTGCATATTTCGCGGTTCTTGGACCATTTCCCACCCATATCTTCTTCTACAAAGATTTACCGAAGCCGCAAATTTTTGAATTTTCGCGGTTTTTTGACAATTTTCGGCAAATTTCTTCAACTTAGAAACCCTCCCGAGCAAGCTTTCAATTCATTCCCTAAAGATTGATTGCAATCGGATGAACGGTATAATTTTGCGAAATTTTTTGGACCTTAGAAACCTTCGCGGCCGAGCGTCTAACCATTGACCAAAATTTCATCGCAATCGGATGAACGGTATAGTTTTTGAATTATCGCGGTTTCTGGACTATTTCCCGCCCATTTCTTGAAATCAGAATCCTCCGAAGTTTTATAACAAAAGAACATTTGGCAAATTTCACGGTTTCTTCTACTTGGAAACCTTCCTGGGCAAGCGTCTATCAATTTCCCAAAGTTTTTGCGAAAACTTAAATTTTCGCGGTTTTTGAACTTAGAAACCTTCCGGGGAAAGCGTTCAACCATTTCCACATTTCCATTGCAATCGGGTGAACGGTATAATTTTGCAAATTTCGCGGTTTTTGGACCATTTTACAGACATGAGACATAGCCTATGACACTTTCCTGATCGACATGAACTTACTGTGAAAAATTCGTGAAGATCGGTTCAGCGGTTTAGACGCCCATAAGGGACAAACATACAAACATACTTTCACTTTTATATAGATGTATAGATTGATATGTTAACCCTAAATACGTACATTTCCTGAGTTTATCTTCATTTTTCTTCATGTCCTCATCAAATTTTACCAAATCAGCAATAAGGACGAAAGGAAGATTTCAGAAGTCTGATAACTCGTCGGTTACACTGTGCAAGTCGAAAAAAAGGCATGACCAAACTCGACGGATCCCCTCTATTTTGGGTCCTAGGAATCGAACTGCATCATTACTTTTTTGAGTTATCACGAGCCTTTCAAGTTTGCCAGTTTCAAGTGAACCACACATTTTTAGTCGGTGTCAAACTTCAGCAAACTTTTTTGTAATGTTACAAGCTAAAAGTTTTAGGGACACTCAAATCCCCGATATTGGGGTTTAGAGAGCCATTCGGGTCACTATGTCGAAAAAACCAAACTAAAATTATTTTTTATACTCTGTACCAAAGGTACACAGAGTATATTAAGTTTGTGCAAAAGCATGTAACAGACAGAAGGAAGCATCTTCGACCCTATAAAGTATATATATTCTTGATCAGCATCAACAGCCGAGTCGATCTAGCCATGTCCATCTGTCCCTCCGTCTGTCTGTCCGTATGAACGCACAGATCTCAAATATGGTAAGAGATAGAGGTTTGACATGTATGAGACATATGCTTCTTATACTTGCAGGCAGATCAAGTTTATTTTCAATTTTTGCCACGAACCCTCCCGCCCCCTTAAATTGAAAAAAAAACGTCATATCTCCCACAGTTTTATAGATAGAAGGTTCGTTCCTTCTAGACATATTTAGTAATCGGGATTGTTTATCAATCCGCTAAAGGAATGGTAAAGATCGGATGAACGGTTGTCAAGTTATAAGGAAAACAAACAATAATGGGCAGCGCCGGTCGCAACGGGTACCGAGTATGTTGTAGTCGGGCTTGACCGACTTCTTTCTTGTTTATGGATTTTCGCTCATGTTTCTCTAGTATTCAAGTTTTCGGTTCCGAACCTCACAAACAAATGTAGATCTGGTTATTCCATGTAGCTGTACGAAAATGTGAATGTTGTGTGTAATTTAGGTTTGATATTTGTCACTGGGCACCCGACCGTTACCGTATCAAAGCGGTTGGCGCGGACGCGTCTAAAGCAACGTCTTAATATTCGTTATACCGTCGATCAAATTTTATTAATCGTATGAAATCGTATGAGGGGCTCGTGGTAACTCAAAAAGTAATGATGCTGTTCGATTCCTAGGACCCGAAATAGGGGAAATCCGTCGAGTTTGGTCATGTCTTGTTTTTTTATACCCTTGCAGAGGGTATTATAAAATTGTCCGGATGTTTGTAACGCATAGAAGGTAGCATCTCCGACCACATAAAGTATATATATTCTTGATCAGCATGACGAGCTGAGTTCATTTAGCCTTGTCCGTCTGTCTGTTTCTATGCTATCCCCTCCGTCAGTTTTAAAGCCATCCCCACCAAAAGCACGAAGTCTTTTGGTACAAATACGCTGCACATTTGTCGGAACCGGCCGGATCGGATGACTATAGCATATAGCTGTCATAGGAACGATCGGTCGAAAAACTAGTCCTATTGAGAAAACTTTTTGTTTTTAATAGAAACGCCTCCAAAGTACGTATTTCTTAGTTTACTGTCCTTTTCCATGATTTCGCTAAGTTTGGTCAAAATCGAATGACTATAGCATATAGGTGCCATAGGAACGATCGGTCGAAAAACTAGTTCGAGTGAGAAAAACTTTTTTGTTTTTAATGAAAACGTCCTTATCATTGGCATACACTTTTTATATACTTTTACACAATTCTACAAAGTTTGGACGAAGTCGGATGACTATAGCATATAGATCCCATAGGAACGATCGGTCGAAAAACTAGTTCGAGTGAGGAAAACTTTTTGTTTTTAATGAAAACGTCCTCTTTATTGGCATATTCTTATTTTATAGACTTGAACACATTTCTACAAAGTTTTATCAAAATCGGATGACTATAGCATATAGCTGCAGTATGAATGATCGGTCAAGAAAGAAGTTCTAGTGAGAAAAACTTTTTTGTTTTAAATGGAATCGCCATCAAAAAATGTACATGTAAGTTTGTTAGGTTTTTTCATGATTCCACTAAATTTGGTCGAAATCGGACATCTATATAGTATAGCTCCCATAGAAAAGTAAGGTCCGAAAAGTAGTCTTATTTAGAAAAACAAACTGCAAGCGTATACAAAACTTCGGCCGAGCCGAAGCTAACTTTCCCCTATTTATAATCATTAAAAAGGGCTCGAAAAAGTCTCATCATGCTACATTTAGAGTTTGAAATTTTACAGGGTGAGCTACGTTTCGTTTAGGATTGCCGTTTCTACACGCGGCGTGTAGCTAATTTTGTTTTCTCTGTGTAGATCTATTGTTTTAACTGTGATCCCCAAAAGAAGGCTACATTTTTATAAGCTTATTTTGAAATTTTAAAAAAATTAACAAAAAAATCAAGAAAACAAAAAGTTTTTTTTTTTTGCTTATTTGGAACCTAAAATCTATAAAATATAATTTCCCATCAAAACTGTTTTGCTGCTGCCAAATGTAATCCGAAAATCCTTAGTCCGCCAAAGTAAATTTTCGAAAACGGTTAAATTTATGTGGATTTTCACGGGCTTGAGTTTACATATGGTAAAGTTTGTGTAAACTGCTGGCGCATACTTTTACTGACCGCTGTAACCGTTTTGTATGTACAAGTGTGTGTGGCCAGCTCCTCGTGTCATGTGACCGCGCGCGCAAAACATTTTTGCTACACGTTGTGTGTCCTTACGCCAAACACACAATTTTTTTTTCGGGGGCGCCTCTTTTTAGCGTAAGCATGCGCAATGCCTTACAACAAGAACAAGAGCTCTGGCATCGACATCGACAGCAGCAGCAGCAGCAGTAGCAGCGAGCAGCACAAGCACAAAAAGTAGACAAAAATCGAAATTAATTACGATTGAGCCTGAAAGTAGGCAACAAAATTCGCCATTTTTTGAAAATCTAAGGTCAGTTGTGAGCGTGCGTGCGTGTGTGTATGAGTGTGTGTGTGTGTGTGAGCGTCCTCGTCCTAGTGAACCTCAGCTGGTGCTCTCTCTCTCTCTCTCTGTCTCTCGCTGTCTCTGTCTTGCTCTCGCTGGCTCCCTCTCCTGTGTGAGGTGGGGAAAAATGCCTTTACACTAAACGGACGCCAGATTTTGAGCTCCAGTAGCCAACTAACCAGCTAACCAACAGCAGCAACATTTTTTTGTTCCATCTTGTGCTCTCGTGTCTCTTCATTTTGTCTTTATACATATCTTCCCCGTGAACGGAAACTAAACCTGAAAAAACTAAGAAATCAAAAAGTGTTAAAAAATAAAAGGCAACATTTATGAAAGTTCTCTTAAAACCCAAGAAGAAGAAATAAATCTCAAAGAACAGCAAATTTTTTTTGTTATTTTGTTTTGTTGTTGTTATTGTTGCTGGCAAATTTGTTGTTGTTGAGTGAAAATGTAGTTAAACAAGTGAGTAGCAACAAGCAGCAGCAGCAGATGAAAAACGATTTGATGTGTGTGTGTGTGTGTGAGTGTGTGAAAAATCTGTAAATCGAGGTTATCTATACACACACAAACACACAGGCAGGCATACAAATGTACATCTAGCATACATACACAGATTTGGGCAGCATCCCCTCGATGCCAAGGCATTTTAATCATCATTAGGAGGTGTACAAACCTCCCTCGTCGCTGTCGTCGTTCAGGCGCCATGTGTGTCCGCCCCCTCCACCCCCTCACTCGCTGTTTGTTTGGTGCAAATTAAATTTAAAGTATGCCAGCGATTCACTTTTTTTGCCCTGTTTTGTTTTTTTACTGTTGCGCTCATTTGTTCTGGCGACCCAGCGACCCATAGACACATCCTTCTATATGGCTCGTATGTGTGCGCGTGTGTGTGTGTTTGTGTGTGTTTGTTTGTCAAAGCGTAAACAATTGCAAATACGAAAAGTAGGCAAAAAAAAAAAAAAGGGAAAAGGAAAAGCCAGGCAACACGACATTGCGAAAAATCGATTTGTGTGCCATCAAAAAGTGCATATATAGGCTATCCCCTTACCCCATATATATGTATATATGTGTGTGTATTGTTGTGCAACATTATGTGGCAAGCCCGCGATTTTCAATTAATTCTAACAATCGCCTGCCTCTTGGTCCACAGTTGGACAGGTTTCATTAATTTTCATTCAACTCTTTGCCCTCTCTTTCGCTTTCTCTTCTCTCTCTCTCTCTTCCTTTCTCTCTGCACAGCATTTTCAATTAATCTCAGTCAATCTTGAATCGTTTATGTAATCCGCTTTTTATAATCCACCTGAATGTGGAAGGGTCATAGACTTTGTAAAAAAAAAAAAACCAGCTGGAAACTTTGCACACAGAGGAGACCCCCCGAGAGCCTTTTTATGTACACACATATTGCAAATTCTTAACACATGCCAAAGCACAGCTGTTGACCTAACACACAGAGATTTCAACAACAGATAAAGACGAAAAAAGTTCAACAACTGAAGCTGTTTCTAAACCAGAAAACGCTACATTTGGAAAAAAATCTTTTCTTTGGGGTTCTCAAAATGGAAATTCGTTTACCAGATGATCTCATCATTTCTCTGAAATCTGTTTTTACTTCAAATTTGAAATGTAAAACGCTTTTAAACTAAACCCATGTAAATTACTGGTCACATTCACCAGAACAGCTGCTAATCTTTGAACAATCATCTATTTCTATTGCCTACTTTTTGGGGTATTTCTCATTTCTGACTTTTTTTAAGTATGCCCAATTGTCATGCAAAGCTCCGAAGATTGCTCTATAGAAAGAGTTCCCATTTGTCAGGCCTACATCCTTTTAAAAAATGCTGAAAATTACAATTTTTTTGCAATTTAGTTCATAAAAATTGTACAGTAGTATCTTAGGCTGGGGTAGGACTAAGTCCGTCCAGGCCACTTTGCAGAAACATTTGTAAAGTGCTGAGATCTCTGAGAGTTGAGTATGTGGTTCAAAATAGATGGGAGGATTGACCACAATATGTTTATACCCGTAACTCGTAGAGTAAAGAGGGTATACTAGAAGAGCTAGTGCCACCAAATTTTGTATTATCTGATCAGCATCAACGAGTATATAGCCAATTTGTCCGCGCTTATGAACACCTAGATCTCGAACTAGACGCCCTAGACCCGTCACCCACAATAGAAAGTGTTGAATAACTCCTACAATTTTGAAGATATCAAGCTCATATTTCGCAGTATAAGTACCCAATATCTACAATCTCTAAAAGTTTCATAAAGATCGGATAATTAATGGCAGAGTTATAAAGGTTATAAAAAACGTTGCATACTTTTTGGCGCTACATGCACTTTTTTCTCACATAATGTTGAAGTGGTCACATTAATGTTAATGCTCTGTTAATTAACATAGGGAAAGGCTATTAAACACTAATTGCCCTGAGTAACGGATATATTGAAGTCGGGCAGGACCGACTTTAACTTGCGCTCTTGTTTTACCTACGAGGGCCGTCCCAGAAATGGCCGACCTAGCACAGTAGTGTTGGAAAATTTTATTGTTTTGCAAACATGGTCAAAATTGGTCATCGCTATGTGATACAATACTTTCATATAAAAGGTCTTAGTCCAACCAATATTAAAAAGGAGCTGGATTCTACCTTACGTAATTCTGCTCCCTCGTTTACAACAATAAAATATTGGGTGGCTGAGTTTAAGCGAGGTCGTTTGAGCTGCGAAGATGAACATCGTAATGGGCGTCCAAATGAGATGACCACTTCAGTAACCACGAGTAATTTTTCGATAGTTTCCCCCAATTCAATCATAGTTTTTGGTTTCCGCTTTCCTATTAAGAGCCCACACATTATCAGCCATGCTTTCATTTTCACTTTCGCAATAAGATTTGCGATCTTGAAACAAATCTGGTACAAAAACCGGTTTGAAATCGCAAAAGTTTTGCGAAACTGAAAATAGAAGCATGGATGTATATATCCGATTGAGATAGTGGCTTATACCTGGCCAATCTAAGGACTATTTCGAAACAAAAAACAGTACAGTAAGTTAGACCATTTCCCAGCAAATGTTTTTATCAACTTTTCTAGCAGATATCGCTGTACTCTAGCAATATCGTATTGCAATCGCATTCTCATTTCTCTTCGGGAAGAAGTCACTCTGCGACATTCCTGAGAGTTAGGAAAGCGTTACTTCTAGAAGATAGGGAAAAAGTCTTTTCAGATTTTGTTTTAATTTTACAAAAGTATTTATTATTAGTTTTTTAGAACCTTTGTTTTGGCTTCTTTACCTAATTTTACACGGTAATATTAAGGTCCTGCTTGACTAAACATATATTCTTTATGTTCTAGACTTTTTTTTAATATTTAAATTATCCTTTTATAAAGGTCCTTTGGGTGGTATCTTTTCAGTCTTCTTTTCTTTTTTCGGCCTTGCTTTCTTCGTTTCCGCAATAATTTCTTAGCAAGTTGGTTAGGGTGGGCAGACAGTCTTTCCATAAAGTCTCTGACTTGTTTATCGATAACGTCGCTCACCTTAGCGACTTGAAGGTTTTCTTCAATAATACTCATCCTCATATAAAGGGTGATTTTTTAGCTATTATCTTTTTGGCAACACTGGTTTAAACAGCTCACGCACGTTTCGTGTTTTGTTTCACTGTCAAACATCTTCAGTTTGGTCTATAATTTAACCATGAATCGTCTTACAAACGAACAACGCTTGCAAATTATTGAATTTTATTATCAAAATGCGTGCTCTGTTAAGAAAGTTCATCGCGCGCTTCTTCCATTTTATGGTCAGTTTAATCGACCCACTGAAGCGGCTATTCGGGCTATTGTGACTAAATTTCGCACCAAATTTACATTGTTGGACATTAAACCACCAACACGCTTACGTAGAGTGCGAACTGAAGAAAATATCGCAGCTGTATCGGCCAGTGTTAATGATGACCATCAATTATCGATTCGTCGCCGTTCGCAGCAATTGGGCCTCTGTTACTCAACAACGTGGAACATTTTGCGGAAGGATTTAGGTGTGAAGCCTTTCAAAATACAGCTGGTGCAAGAATTGAAGCCGAACGACCTACCGCAACGTAGAATTTTTGGTGAATGGGCTCTTGGAAAGTTGGCCGAAGATCCACTTTTTTTACCGAAAAATTGTGTTCAGCGACGAAGCTCATTTTTGGCTCAATGGGTACGTAAATTAGCAGAATTGTCGATTTTGGAGTGAATATCAGCCAGAAGTATTGCAAGAGCTACCAATGCATCCAGAAAAAGTCACAGTTTGGTACGGTTCATGGGCTGGTGGCATCATTGATGTGAATCGTAACGTAACTGTGAATGGTGAGCGCTACCGTGAGATGATATCCAACTTTTTTTTGCCCAAAATGCAAGAGCTTGACTTGCATGACATGTGGTTTCAACAAGTCGGTGCCACATGCCACACAGCACGCGCAACAATGGACTTATTGAGAGGCGAGTTCGGTGAACATTTTATTTCACGTTCGGGACCGGTCAATTGGCCGCCTAGATCGTGCGATTTAACGCCTTTAGACTATTTTTTGTGGGGCTATGTTAAAGCTCATGTCTATACAGAGACAAGCCCGCTTCAATTGACGCATTGACAACATTGTAGCATTTATTCGTGAGATACCGGCCGAAATGTTGGAAAGAGTATGCCAAAATTGGACTAAGCGGATGGACCATTTGAGGCGCAGTCACGGTCAACATTTGCATGAAATAATCTTCAAACATTAAATTATATGGACCGTACTATCGATTCAAGTAAAGATTTCATGCATTTTTCTGAATTTTATGTGTTTTTTTTTTTGAAAAACTTTCCTGTAGCTCTTAAAAAACACCCGTTATGCGTCTCAAAATGTTGGCCTGCAGAATGCTTAGGCGACTCAGATGCGACTTTGCTGCTATGCCATACAACTGTAGTCCATATCTCTTGCAGATGCGAGAATTCTTTTATAGATAGGAACTTTGTTTCTCTTAGCGTTCAGCAGCCAGCTCATCTCTTGTGCCTTAAGCTGCATTGATCTGGGCAGGTCTCTTAGATGCGTCTTGAAGGTGAGTCTTCGGTCGCAATAAACGCCTCGGTACCGGTATTCTGCGAGGAGGTCCAGAAACTCTGCTTGAAGGAAAAGTTCTGGGCATTCGTCTCTTTTCAGCGTGTAGGTAACACTGACACACGTTGAGTGGTTTAGTCTAATATTGCAACTGGAGCACCAATTCCCGATCGTTATTAGATATTCTTGTTCCCTTGTCACTGCATCTTTTACAAATTTTGGACAATGAGGGAAGCAGTCTTATTGGTCTGTAAGAGTCTGGGCTAGTTCATCACTTCTGAGAGATAAAAAAGCGTTTCATCCTGGGGATAAGAAAAAGGCTTTTCTGATTCTCTCTTTTCCTATTCTCAGATCAACTAAAAATTATTTTCGTCAACGTACTTCATATGAGTAGTTAGAACACCATTGCACAGCTGTGAAAGCTAAACACTTTTGAACAACTGTCTTATTGTGACGAAAATATAAATTCTGAAATTCTCAAAGTCCTCTAAAAGAACACGTAAGAGATTCGATCAAGCACGACTGTAATATACTCCGCACCTACCAAACTTTGTATATATAGCTGTTCAATTTAAAGATGAATGCCACATAAAGGGTGTTAAGGGGTGTAAAGTGCTGCCCATCACCGTAGCGGCCGGTGCTGCCCAGCATAATTGTTTGTTTTCCCTACAGTTCGCCTATCGTTCATTCGATCTTCACCTATCCTTTGCAGATCGATAAATAATACAGATAACTAAATATGTCTAAAAGGTATGAACCAAAACTGACGTTTTTCTACATTTTGGGGGGCGGTTGGAGGGCGGGTAAAAATTTAAAATAAACTTTATCTGCCTGCTTTATCTATCTTTGGCACATAGTATAAAAACAAATATTATAAATAGTTTTCTTACCACTTTTCTTATATTTTATCTTTACAGCTCCAAGTTCAACTATTGCCAACCCAATTTCACTTCCCAAAAACCAACTCAAACAACCACAACAACAAGAACACAACACGATCAACTAATTGAGCAGCTTCATTGCTGCGCTTCTGCTTCCTTCTACTTTAACAAAAACCAAAATCCTCCTCATCAAGGCGCTAGGAACCATATCCTGTAGCACTCTTCAATACATCTCTTGGACTATCCCAACTAAAAAATAGAAAAATTAATCCATTTATCAAGCCCCGCTGAGCGAAAGAGGGGGGGAGGACGACTCATGTTAGAAAAATGAAAAAGTTCACATTCAAAGGAGTTCTAGATGGATTTCGACAAAGCGTACAGCCACAAGCCACACGTCAGGAGCAGGAAATCCAAGAGCAATTGAAGGCCGATCATTTCACATTGAAGAAGGTAAGAAATTGTCAAACTTTGTTGCTCGGTGAAATGGTGAGATTCCAGTTGCTAATCTGTTGCAGCTAGCGGGTGTTTTATTTGGTAGCTGTATCTAATAGAAAACTATCATAAGACACACGCGGCTATGACCGTTGTAAGCAAAAGTCAACAAGAAATTCCTTTTTGTATATAGAAAGAAAGAAAAGTGTAGCATATACACCTTTGGGCCAACCACTGATATCTGTATTTTCGTGTAGACCTTTCGTCATGGCTTTCCATATTCGCCCACATCCTTTGCCTTCGATCCAGTACAAAAACTACTAGCGATTGGTGATAAATCCGGCTATATACGCATGTAAGTGGGGGAGGAGTTAAACAAAGAGAGAGAGGGAGAGAGAGGAGGAAGAACAGTTGATTCTTATTTCTTTTATTTCCGCAGTCTGGGACGTCCTGGTGTGGATGCCCATGCCAAACATGAAGGCGAATCCGAATGTGCTGTACTCTTTGCCCAATTCCTGGTCAACGAGGGGGCACTGGTCACTGTGACCGCTGATGACACCATACACTTGTGGAACATACGCCAAAAGAATCCGCGCATTGTGCAGAGTCTGAAATTTCAGCGAGAGAGGTGAGTAAAGCAAGAATAAAAAAAAAACAGAAAAAGGGCATGTAGTGGCTCCTTGCCGCCTCACCTTTATACGGCGGAAGAAGCATTAAAACACTAGCCTATTAAGCCATCCAAAAAAGTGGCCTTGGAAGTTTTCGATGGGCTTGTAAAGGCCTTTTAGGCCCACTTGGGTTAGCCCAGAATCAAAAAATAGTGCAATTCTTTAGAGCAGCATAGGGCAATAGTTGAGCTAAATACATAGGAATTGCCCTTAAAGACCCTAAAGACAAAGACCAGAATTCGGGCACAGATTCAGTAATAATAATAATAATATTTTTTTTTAAAACTATTTATAAAGTGTGTTGTTAAAAAAAAAAAAAAAACATATCACATGGCTAGAGGTTTTAGCTAAATAGTTCTCGATTATGACTATTTGTCGTCAGTCGGGGATTTCGTTTTCTATTACTTTGTTGAGCTTTGTTTTATTTTATTTGAGGGTTCCCTAGATACCATACAAAAATTTTTCTACACCCTCCCCCCCCCCCCCCCCAGATCCAGGATCGTTGGGACCTAGTGTTGGTTTTCCAAGATTTCTTTAGTTTATATTAGTTAAATGTTGTTGTGTTTTAAAAATATTCCGCCAAAATCCGTTTCCTATACTGGGTGGCCTGTTGCAGAAACTCTACTAAGCCCTTCCAATTAGTGTCGCTCGCATCATTTAAAATGTCTCTAATCTGAGTTGGGCTTAAGACAGGTTGGCTAAAACATAAAATTCTGTGTTCTCGTAGTATTGGACATCTACCCAGAAAATGATTTATGTCCTCTACCTCATTTGTGTTGCACAATTCGCATTTATTCGTTGGTCCTGTAATGAATCTGTTTCCATTTAAGAGTATCATGTCACTTCTTGCCTTAATAATCCATGACACTGCCCGGGTATCTACTTGTGCATATTTTTTGCCGACGGTATGGTCAAGTTCTCGGTAAATTCTCCATTCACTTCTTAATTTTTGCTGCACGAGTTCTGTAAGTCTCTGTCTCTTAAGCTCCGCTAATAGTGCAATGCGATTGACAGTCCATAAGGTCTCGTTGCCCCAGTTCCACTCTATGTTATGCAATGAGCTCAGTGTGAATAGCTCTTTTGCCCAGAATACATTTTTATCCAATACCAACTGCGACAGGATTCGTGGCAACCTATGGCTATCATATATAAACAGAGTTTTGTAGATATACCGAAGGTGCTGGTCCAGCATGTAGAATCTGCTACCGTATCTATCCGTATCTAGAGCAAGTGAATAGTGTGGCGTTGTTTGTGGCAGGTTATAGATACGCTTAATGAAAAAGGCTTCCAGCTTATCCACTTCCTCATGTTGGCCATAGCCCCAGACTTGCGCTCCGTAAGCTTGTATTGCCCTACACACGGCTTCATAAATTTTCCACTTCATTTCAGCGGAGACATTGTTTTTGGCGAGAAGGCTCTTCCAAGATATATTGATGCTTTGCTTTGCAGCCGCAGTTCTAGCTTTAACATGCTTCTTGAAATTTAAAGTGGGCGTCAACATAACTCCTAGATATTTGTACTCAGGTACAATCTTTATGGGTTCACAGATTCAGTATGGAAAAGCAATAAAACGCTAGAAAAGGGCTGAAGTTTTCTGCGCTCTTGCATAAAACGAGCTAGGGATGTCGAAAATAATATCGTTTGTATGAAAAATATTGATATTATATCGATATTTTCATACAAACGATTGTATTTTCGACATCCCTAAAACGAGCCCTTTAGGATGCATACATTTTACCAGCGTCTCCAAGTCGAACACTTCTCGAGATTCAGCCGTTTATCATGGGGTAGCTGTTAGGTTTTCTCACTCTTGAAGTTGGACCATACCCCACCGGGTCAGAGTTCTTTATAGCTGGGTCTTCATTGACACATTTCACTGAACAGTGCTTAATTTACCTCATTAAATAAATGATTGAGTTATCGTGTTATCTTTCGTTTCAAAAAAGATTTGCTACAATATTTGGCATTACCTTTGCTTGTAGCCGAAGTGCTGGCTCATAGAGATGCACAACTTTCTTTTAAGTGCTAATGAGTACTTCTCGTTTGCTGAGAAGTTATTTCCACTTACAGCTGATAGCTTTTTCAGTCTCCTCCAGTGTTTCTTGAAGGCCAAGATCTTGGACTACTTAGTCAAGTTAGATCGAAGCCCCATCTGTAATGCGACTATAGAGCTTTGCATAGCTATAGAAAGACTTTTATTTCGCGTCCGTTTACCGAGATATCCTGTGGGAGATGTCGTTTAGACCTACACTCAGAAAAAAAACACTGATATATTAATATTTACACGTTGATTTTACTATTTTCACCATTGATTTAGCGTTAAATATGGAATTCGTATATCTAAAGAGTGAACACTTCAAATTAAATATTGGAAATAGTTAAATTTAATATTGGATGTAGTTAAAATTTTTTTTATTTAAAAATTTTACAAGCCAGTCTTGACTCAATTTATCTTGTAATGATCCAAGAGCAGAAGAATTCTATTAGATTTGGTTCTGAAAAACTAAGAATTATATAAATTAAATGAATGTTTATAAATGTTTACTTACTCTGTGGGGGACTCGAACTCGGGACCTTTGCACTTGAACATGATGGTTGTCACACGGCTAAAATTCTACTTAAATTGAATTGCCTTGAAGTAAACTACGATATATTTTTGGCATGTTGTCGCTTGTATGGCCACTTGTAATTCTCAAGTTGGAATTCCATGCTTTGGGAATATAAAAAGAGGTAACTGAATTTTGCCGTTCAAATATGATTTTAGTCAACTCAACATGCTTTTTAATTAATTTTAATACGAAATAGGCATAGTTAAATCAAATATGATTGTTATAGATTTTACTATGCGTTTTTTCCCTGAGTGTAGTTGTCGAGTTGTAAGGAAAACTAACATTTATGGGTGATGGGCAGCACTTCACAGGTACAGAGTATGTTATAGTCGGACTTGACCGACTTTCTTTCTTGTTTTTTTCTGGAGCTTCGAGTCGGATACAGCGAACTTTTTTTCACTTCTTTATGCTCAAATTCCTTTCATCTCATTAAATTTTGAACCTAAGCCTTCTATAAACCATTCACCAGAAAAGAAACATAATAGCTAGCTGCAGAACAATGGAAAATTCTTTCCTATTATGAATCACCCAGTCCTACAAACACATACATACATATATAGGCATCATAGTGTCAGATAACAAAGTAGTTCTCGGAACACATTAAAGGAAAACTTGGAGAAGCTAAAATAGCTATAAACGATTCGTGGAGGACACTGCTGAGCAGAGACATCGTTAGGCAAAGCTGCAAATTTAATTTGTTCCAGAGAACAGTAAGAAGCATCAGGTGTTTTGCAGCTGAAATTTGAGGATTTTAATGAACAAGGTCGGAAATCATAAAAAGGCTTTGGAAAGATCAACATCAACTTATACACGCATAAAAAGCTGACTCACAACCTGGGTCAATCAATTTATTTTCAGGATAACTTAAATACAGACAGCATAAGCAAAGTTTTCAAGGCAGTTATAAAATGATTTCATTAGACTTTAGGCCACAAATAAGGGACTTGAATGAATCTGAGAAGAAAAATGTGAAACTCACGTGTACTTGTATTTCCACTGCACTCAAACTAGTCAATTAGAACGCTCTCATTTGTCTTAGGGTAGAGAAAGTCTGATATGCCACCTACAGCGCACGGTGTCTCACAAGGATCAGTGCTTGGTACATTTCTGTTCTCTGTTGGTTAAACTGTAATGTCCGTATATATGTATATACATATACTGATGAAGTCCAACTGTATGTTGGTCGACCGTTATGTGAAATTGAATTACTTATTTGAAACTATAGTTTGTTTTTGGTCCTTCGATCCGGATACAGCAAGATTTTATTTTTTTCTACTTTATGCCCAAAAATCTTTAATCTCATTGGGATTTGCAAAGAAAAACTTTTGAATTGTCTGACTTTGAATAATTCGAAATCAAAATGTTTAACAATTTATAAAACATTCCTGGGCACCAGGCAGCAAACTGAACTTTCCCTTGGGGGTACACCTTTCGAATATGTTAGCAACGCAACCAACCTTGGTGTAACTTTTAATAGTACTCTCACATCTCTACGCTATTATATGGCTTTGAGTTTTTTGCGCAAAGTGACGCAAACAGTTTTAAAAGTGAAATTTAATTTTACATCTAGCGCTGGATGACCCACAGAATTCTAATATTTCTACATAAGATCATAATAACAAGGGAGCAGAGTGGGAATTTTTGTAACTTGATTGAAAGTTTAAAGCTACAAGTTGATAAACTTAACTTTTTAAAATGATTTGAAGTTTAAATATTCAACTATTTAGTTGTTCGCAGAAGTTGAATTTTATTCATGAATAAATTCAACTTGATTAAATTTTCAACTTGACTAAACTAAACTATTGTAAAGTTTATTTTACTAGTATAGTGAAATAAAAATATCCAACTAAAGTTAATTTTTATTTATTTGTGTAATATTGGCCTTCATTACAACTCGGCTCTCGAATAATTCATCAGGAGTCCTGCTCGATCTGGGGGTGTTTGCCCATGTTGCAAAAGAAAACATTCTTTCTACCTTTATGAATATTTTCTTTATGATGGGAAACTTTTCCTGCAAAATTATCTTTTTGTCTCTCTCCGATAAAAACTCTGTCCATTATAGAAACGGACAACCCCCTTTGGGAATTTAAGCAGCTCATTTCCTCAGGGTCCGAATCAAACTCAAAGAAGTCGTCATTTTTGAAGTGTTCTTCAGCCACGACAGCATCGTCGGTCTCAAGGTTTTTAGGCTGTGATCAAGTCTAGTAAGGTATCCGCTAGTCCCGAGATTCATTAGGTTATATCAAAGGTACTAAACAGGTGAATTTGCCATATCCCCGAGTATCTTTAGACCGTAGAACAGATACGTAGGGTATTAGCGGCGCGGTCTGAGCAACCCTTGTGGACCCTTTGGCCGTAGTCGAGGTACGTAGGGTACTTACGACAAGCCCTATCCAACCCCGAGTTTATTTGTCAGCAGTTAATACACGTCAGGTATTAAGCCGCATGATTCTACCCCTCCCGAGTCTCCATAGTTCGTTGTGAAGTCACGTCGGATACTAACCACTTGTCCTGACTCGCCCTTAGACACTCTCAAGTCAGGAGACGGCCACGCCGGGTACTAACCGCGTGTTCTATCACCTTCTTGGAGGTTTCCCTAAGGCAAATTTAGACACGCCGTGTGACGAACTCAGGGTAGAGGATAAACTGTCGACTGTTCTGTACAGAAAGCTGCTCTCTAGGGACAATTGACTGTCGTTATTTCGGTGGAAGACGCCCTTCGAAAATAGCTGTCCCACCAACCTATCTTTCTCAGTAAAGTAAAAGTAAAATCAGCTTGTCAAGATGACACAGCCCCGAAGGGCCAAAGCCGAGCCTCTCTCAAACTCTTGGCTTGTGCGCTTCTAATTTTAGCACAAGAGAAAGGGACCTACAGTTTAACGCCGAATCCGAACGGCAGCTTGAGAAGCTTTTCATGGCTTATTACTCCAATGCTGGCGCCAACAGCAAGAGGTGTGGCCGGGTGTTAAGTTTTATTCAAAGAAAAAAAACTTTTCATTAGATGTTCCGAGGCGGGGTCGAACCCACAACCTCATGCACAGCGGTCGCGCACTCTAGCCGCTGAGCCACCCAGCCAGTAGTCCCCGCGAATTACAAATCTGTTATTGACCTTGGCCAGTCTGAGTTTTTCCCCGGCTGGAAAACTTCGTTACAAAATTAAACTGATTTTTAGCTTGTAAATACAACAGTTGAAAATGTAACTTGATTGAAATTTTCAACTTAGTTGAAGGGAGCCACCATATTTGTTTTACAAACTACTGTTGTCATCTTCTTCTTGGACCAAAAACTTTACATGTCCAAACTCGGAGTAGCAGTTCTTTTTCAAATTTCATTTTATTCTTCTAGAAACCATTTACTAGTAAGTAAACCTAATACCTAGCTAATGAATGATGTAAAATACTTTCGGTATGTGCTGCATTTAGCGTCACCCTGAAACCTCTCTCTTTTCGGTAGGCATCAATCACAACGATTTTCACAAAAGATCGGAAGGCGTGAGGAAGAGAAGAAACATTACTTTTGAAGAGGGTTCGAAATGACTTAACTATTGACTAAAACAAAATGATTTTTTGACTACGACTACGGAATCAAATCATAAAAACTAAAAGTTAAATAGTTTTCATAAAATATGATTTGATCAACTAGGCTAAGAAATATGAACAAAAACTAAACAAAATTTTAGTCATTAGTCGTTTTGCTACATTTGACTATTGACAATTTAGTTGTTTCAGTTGACTTGACTTGACTTGACTATCAACTGAGTAGTCGCTTTGAAACATTTGACTAACGACAACGGAAATCTGTGAAATAAGTTGGCATTCAAAGAAAAGACTACTAGTTCGGTTAGGTTAGGCAATCATTATGTAAATTTGTTTTATTTTTTTTATTCTTCAGGTTCGAAAATTGTTGACTTGATTTCATTTTCTTTTATAAATTGCGCACTTAGTCCAAAAATATTGCGCGAAAGTCTAGTGGCACTATCCATTTTAGGGAGACTAGTATTTTTAGTTCCAATATTATACTATCTTTATATTCGCTGCAACGCTATATTCATTTTTTCTCACAAAGCTTCAGCGAGCCCAGAACATTAAAGAATACCGCTAGTCACAAGTCCGATGTAGCCGGATTAAAAGTTTTTGCTCATTCATTTTCACGGTTTGCTTCGAATTTGATCGCTGGTACACCTTCGTCATTCATCAATCACGTCTTTTGGATTTTACAAATGAGTTTTTTAATTATACAATCTGTCCTTTTTAATCCGTGGACACAGATTCATTCTCCTCAGTTGTTTGAAAATATTTCAGAATAGAAGCCTTGTTAAGACGGGGAGCCATGGGAATTTTATTTTAAATAATAACAAATGCGTAAAACTTTACTTTCAAATTTTGTCAATGTGTGGCGCGAACAGTGATTTTTATACCCTTGCAGAGGGTATATGGAAATAGTACAGATGTTTCGAAAAACTATTTATTATTATCTGCTTCGGCACAGCTTTCGTATAAAAAACTGGTCAGACAAATGGTCACAAGTCAGTCTACTGGTCAGTTTGGGTAACTCAGCTAGCAACGACCATCAATAAAGCGAATAATGTTGTATGAATATAATTTAAGACTTTTATTTATATGAATAATGCGAGCTGCAAGGGTATACAAAGTTCGGTCGTGCCGAAGTTAGCTATTCTCTATTTTTTACACTTACATGGAATTTAGGCTTCGCTCTTTCTGCAAGGCTGCGTTTTGTACTTGGAAAAGTGTCTCTTCTTTCGGTATGTCTGAATATACCGTTCTTTGTTAGATTGTTACTCCGAAAAAATTTGGGAAATGTTTTTAAATCCAAAACAATCAACACAACAATCACAACAACGATTGATAACCAACATTATGTCAATTTAAAATTTTTATATGAAACGAAACGACTACTCAGTTGATAGTCAAGTCAAGTCAAGTCCACTGAAACAACTAAATTGTCAATAGTCAAATGTAGCAAAACGACTAATGACTAAAATTTTGTTTAGTTTTTTGTTCATATTTCATAGCCTAGTTGATCAAATATATATTATGAAAACTATTCAATTTTTAGTTTTTATGATTTGTGATTAAAGTCAAGTTTATGGACGTAGTCGATTTACAAATATTGACTAAATGATAGATTAGTTTTTAGTCAAAATTTAAGACTATTGCTAATATTTAGTCAGCAATTCGAACCCTGCTTCTGACACAGACTACAAAGTTGTTCATCTTTTTCTACTTAAGCTCTAGGAAATATCTCAGTAAGATATACCGTCTCTGCTATACAATGTTTCAGTTGGAAGCAATTGTTTTATGCTTAAAAACGGAGCAATTGTTATCTTAATGGGTTTTGATATTGGTCTAGTCATCACAGTTTAAAGTAATCTCAGCTTAAATAAGCAAAAATCTAGATGTGAAGGAGTATTTTCCTCTTCTTTCTGATATCAAGTCTTGATTTTTGCCTTAAGACCAACTGAAAGAGACTTAAGTTGGGTTTTGGAATTTGGTTTGAAGCAGCGGTGGGCACCAAATTCAAACAAGAGGGCAGCAGATTTTTGTGGCCTTATTTTGTTGTTGGCAGTAGAGTATTTTGTTGCGCACTGCTTTTAAGGCAGAATAAGGGGACGGGGCTTCACGGGACATGTGGGATGATCGTTGCCCCTCGCTGGTTTAAAGTATTATATCCAGAATTTATGTCAACCAATGCGCTTATCCCTTGGTTTAGCCAAATAAATGTTTCGACAAATTTCTCAAAAATTATTAATTTAACATTTTTTTCTCTCCTTTTTAGGGTCACTTGCATACATTTGCCCGTAGGTAGCAAATGGCTGTACGTAGGCACCGAGAAGGGTAACATACACGTCGTTCACATAGATACATTTGCACTTAGTGGATATATTATTAACTGGAATAAAGCAATTGAAGTGTGAGTATACAAGTTCTTGGTATAAGAATCGACCCATTGACCCATCTTTTTGTCTTTTTCCAGGGTTAGAACTAGTCATCCAGGTGCTGTGATTGCGTTATGTGATAATCCATTGGATGCAAACAAGGTGAGTCCTCCAAACTACTCCATATTTCTGTCCATTTGACTAAGCCTTCTTCTTCTTTCCCTCAGTTGCTTATTGCATTTGAATGTGGGCTGCTTGTGTTGTGGGATCTAAAGGCCAAATGCGCTGAGATACGATGGCAAGCAGCCGAGGCTGTCAAATCACTCGCCTGGCACTATGAGGGCAAATACTTTGTATCATCGCACACAGACGGCTCCATTTGCTCGTGGCCCACCAGGCCACAGCCCAAGCCGCAATCGCAAGTTTGTCCGCATGGTAAGGTGTACCCCATTTGAGGGGATCTTGAGTGGATCTAATCTTTCTACATCTTTTAACTAAAGCGAAAACCAACAAGGATGGCAATGCGGAAAAATGTAAACCAATTTATAAAGTTGACTTGAAGTCCAGCGCAACTGGGTAAGTGTGTGTGTGTGTTTTCGCACTCTCGTCCGATGTGTTCTCATGTCATTTGATATTGATTCCAGCGAAACCTTCACCATTTTCTCTGGTGGCATGCCTTCCGAGAAGGGCTCCAAGTCGAATTGCATTACCGTTATGGTGGGCAAGGCCACAACGGTACTGGAAATGGAGCATACCGTTTGCGATTTCATAACGCTCTGCGAGAATCCCTGGCCTTGCGGTGAGGAATGAATTGAATGAATGAACGTATAAAGGTTCTTATGTTTTGTTTTTGCTTTCCCTTCCAACAGAGACCCAGGAGCCCTATGCAATAGCTGTGCTGCTTCAATATGACTTAGTATTAATAGACTTATTAACACCCGGTTTTCCATGTTTTGAATCGCCTTATCCAATGGACTTACACGAATCACCTGTTACATGTTGCACATATTTAACCGATTGCCCATCGGATTTGGTTCCTGCTTTTTATTCAGTGAGTATTGCAAACAAATGTACAGAAATTAACACAAAAACGGTATTCGGAATTTTTCGGTGAAAACCACCGAAGGCTGCGAAGATTTGTAGCTGTAGGAAGAAAAGAAAGAAAAACAGAATAATAAATTCAAAGACATGAAGAGCTAATCTGGTAACAGCTCCCGGCAGGAAACTGCCTTGACCGGGCGGGTCTGTAGGTTAGTGGGGCTTAGGGGGCAATCGAAGAGGTGTTTGTGTTGTGAGTGCGGCAGTTATTTAGAAGCCTGAAAGAGTTTCCCGCCAGGATCAACGGAAGGTGTTCAGCCCCTAGAACAGCATTTGCAACAGTGTTGATGGTGTTGGCAGCCTTTTTCTGTTTCGGCTCAGGATGTAAGAGTGTTGTGGTTGGTGCCGCGGAGTAGACTAAAACGCACTGTTTGTACTCTCCTGGACATGTTTGTCATGGTTCAAGCGTGATTTTGGTGGTTGTCGATGTGGCATCCGATCAGAAATTGCTGTGTTACAGATACGAAGTACCTCCGTTTCCTGGTGGCATCCTTAAGCTAGTCGCAGAGCAGCCTTCCAAGCAAGCTGCAGGTTTCGCCATTGGGTGTCGCTGATGGACGGACCCCAGACTGTTTCCTGACTTTCGCAATGACACTCTCAGAGGCTTATTGACGGTGGGAATCTTGTTTTCTTTAAAATAAAACTGCCTTTAAACCTTTAAATTATTGACCAACCGACAAGTAACATTGCGAAACACTCCGCAATGGACAAAGTTTTAGTAGCATCTAAAAGAATCATTTGGGATGAATGCACACTGGCGCACAAAAGAGCATAGGAAGCACTTGATCGAAAATAAAAAGATCTTCGCAATGACTCGTGATGTTATATCCACACATTGCAATATCGACTGCCGCCGATGAAATAATCAATTGCCTCAAATCATTTGATCAATATTTGTCCAAGCAATTGCTGTTCCTGTCGAAAAATCGATCGGATTGATTTCGTTTCCTTCGAATTTTGTCTCTTCGAAAGACGAGCTGATTAATTAAGCATTCTCGAACATCATTGCTA